>PVKU01009465.1:0-61562 GCA_004027475.1 Anoura caudifer | reverse complement strand
GGACTCAAATCAATGGAGTGGACCAGAAGGAAGAAAGAAACAACCAAACAGAAAAGAATGAAGAAACAAGAATTCAAAAAAATGAGGAGAGGCTTAGGAACCTCCAGGACATCTTTAAATGTCCCAACATCCAAATTATAGGGGTACCAGAAGGGGAAGAGGAAGAGCAACAAGTGGAAAACTTATTTGAACAAATAATGAAGGAGAACTTCCCCAATCTGGCAAAGGAAATAGACTTCCAGGAAGTCCAGGAAGCTCACAGAGTCCCAAAGAAGGTGGACCCAAGGAGGAACACACCAAGGTACATCATAATTACATTACCCAAGATTAAAATGAAGGAGAGAATTCTAGAAGCAGCAAGGGATAAAGGCAGAGTCACCTACAAAGGAGTTCCCATCAGACTGTCAGCTGATTTCTCAAAAGAGACTTTCCAGGCAAGAAGGGGCTGGAAAGAAGTATTCCAAGTCATGAAAGTCAAGGACCTACATCCAAGATTGCTCTATCCAGCAAAGCTGTCATTTAGAATGGAAGGGAAGATAAAGTGCTTCTCAGATAAGGTCGAGTTAAAGGAGTTCATCATCACCAAGCCCTTATTATATGAAATGTTAAAGGGACTTATCTAAGAAAAAGAAGATAAAAAATAGGACAGTAAAAAGATAGCAAACTCACAAATATTAACAACCCTCACCTAAAACAAAAGCGAACTAAGCAAACAGCTAGACCAGGAGCAGGAAGTCAGAAATGGAGATCACATGGAGGGTTTGCAACAGGGGAGTGGGAGGAGGAGAGAGGGGGAAAAGGTACAGAGAATAAGTAGCATAGATGGTGGATAGAAAATAAACAGGGGGAGGGCAAGAATAGTGTGTAAAAAGTAGAAGCTAAAGAACTTATGAAACATGGACATGAACTAAAGGGGAGAATGTGGGGGGGGTGTGAAGGGTGGAGGGGAATGATGGGGGAGAAATGGGACAACTGTAATAGCATAATCAATAAAATAAAAAAATAAATAAAAGTCAAAATGTCTTGTGCCTAATGTGCCATATGCCTGGGTATTCAAAGAGCTTCCTCTTTATTTTAGGTTCCAGCTGCTTGCCTGACAGGAAAATTATATTCACTGATATGAAGTTCCTTGGTGAAATTCACCTTTGGGTGGAGTTTCTTTCATTCTTTTGTTCAATACATATGTATTAAGTTCCTACAATGTGCCAATTCAACGGTAATTTGCTCCTTCTATTGCTAACATGGTACCTCCTGACAATAAGTTACACATCTTTTCAGTCTGCCTTAATGACCACCATGTTACTCTATATCCAGGGCAACCAGTGGAGATAACCAGATAGGGTTTATGGCTGGCTCATCATTTTGCAAATGAGTCAGCTGGATAAGCAACACACTGAATACCAACAGCAAGGGTAAGGCAGGGGTACCTAGAATCTATGTGTGTCCTATATCCTGGTCCTGGACTCTTCAGCATCAGTCCATACTGCCCCTGGGAGCAGGCAGCAGGACAGCTGAGAAGGTGAATAGAATAGGGTCCTGGCTTATAAAGCCATCCCACATTCTGTGAATGAAGTAATGAAGCAATGGCCCAAATAAGGCTGAATTTGGATCATAAGAAGCTTCCAAGAACAGGTGGAGGTGACAGCCTCCTTTTTAGTCCTGGAAGGTACTCAAGTCCAGATTTGCCTTGCAGCCTGTGAAGACCCTGATCAGCTGATCCTAATTGCATGGGAGCTGGACCCCCAAAAGCCCACAGACTGGGTGCTTCCTCCAGAATATATAGTGGAAGAAACATGGGTTCAGAATCTAATAGGTGGACTCAAATCTCATATGTACCCCTTAGCAGCTGTGTGAAATCAGGCCCATTATTCATCTGTAAATGAAGATGATACTACCTACTAAAAATATATCTTACATGAAAACAGCCAGTATGGCGCCAGACTGATTATTTCCCTTTCCCCCATCTTCTAGTGTCTTCCTCTCCTCTCCTACACAGCCCTGTGTCTGTGGCGCACAAGTGCTCAGTGTCAGTTATTATTAAGGAATGGAGGCTCCAACGAAGTACAATGGTGATTAAGGAGCCTACAGAAGAGATGAGCTGCAGAGGAGTTACCACCAAAACAAAGGCACAGAGTGCATCTTCCCCAGTGCACTCATTCTTGTGTGATGCCTGAGACGGACCCAGCATGGGGCACACAGGCCTTTGTTGGCATAAATAAAAACCAAACTCAAAAAAAAGTCAGTTGTAGAGGGAGTAGAGGGAAGAGAGGCATTTCAAAGGTCATTAAAAAAACATATTCTTTGTTAAGCCGTTGCTGAAACAGTCTGTAGCTACTTACTAGCAGTTGGAAACAGTTCTTGGAGGAACCTAGTGAGTTTTTTTGCTAATAAGTTTTGAATCTTGCTCTGATTTCATTAGATCTTAGACCTGAAAGGGACAATTAGTCAGAATTCCACTTCTGCGGAAAATTCACCAAGAAAATGATTGGATACCCATCTCTTCCCTTTGTTCCTATAACCATCCAGGTAAGCATCCCTAAATCAACATTGCTCCTTATCTGGTAGCAGCTGCTTATGCATAAGCAAGGTATCCAAAAGGTGTTAACTTGCTGGCAGGTGTGAATGCTGCCTCTTGGGGGTTGATTAAGTTGTGTACTGAAAGGAGTGTCCACAGTTCATGAGTAACTACCCAGCTGGCCTGGGCCTTCCTCCTTCTGGTGTCCAGGTCTGACAATTCCCTCACCCTGGAGCACTTCCTGACGCACTTCCTCCAAACTTTCACCCAAGGACTACTCAGTCTCCTCTTAGATAGGACTTCCTCTAGGAAGTTTCCCCTCCCCGCCAGGTTTGGGTTCAGGAGAACTACAAGGAGCTCCCACAATAGTCTGTTCTTTCTCCATTCAGGCACTTACCATACCCTACTTCAGTGACTATTAACCTGGATGATTTTGCCTCCAGGGGACCTTTGGCAATATCTGGAGACATGTTTGGCTGTTGCATTGATGTGTGAGAGCAGATGCTACTTGGATGTTTAGTGGGCAGAGGCCCAGGATGCTGCTAAATATCCTTCAATGCACTGAGCAGCCCCATAACAATGAATTATCCAGCCCAAAATGTAACCAGTGCTGAGGCTGAAAAACCCTGCTCTAGTACAATTGTTTACTTATGTATCTTTCTCACAATGGCTGACTCAATTACATTTGTATCCTCAGTACAAGCTCTACATGCTCAAAAAAGACCAGTTAAACAACTGAATGACCATCACATCAGCTTGCTTTGACCCTGACCAGCTCCCTGTACTAGCCTCTCTGCTCATGTAGCATGAATTGTAGGCTGACTGTGCCCCCTCCGCCCAATTCTACTCCTGCTCTGTGCACTGCAGGCCATGGTGATATGGGCTAGAATAGGGCTACCTGAAGCAAAGCAGGGACCAGGACTAGCTGATTGAGCAGGGCAAGATGAAGTCAAGACCATGAGAAAGGGAAGAAGGCCTGAGCCAGCTGGGAGCAGGGCCAGACCACCAGGCAAATTGGGCAGCTGGACTGTGCAGTTAGGGGCTCAAAAGCTGATTAGTTTCCAAATCCTCCACATGCTTTTTATTTAATTAATGGACAGTGAGCGTCCGTTTCCAAGGCTGCAGGAATCTTCTACCCCTTTACGGAAGCAATGCTGTATGATGAACACTTTCTTGAAAACCTGAGTCACTTGCCCATTTGTTTCTTCATGCTTTTGCTACTGAGTTCACATGAATAATTTTAAGTTTATTTTACATGATCATAAAAGGGCTGGGTTAATTCTCAGCAATTTCAAGAATGAAATGTTCACAAAGACTTTCAAGACCGTGACACGGCAGGGTTTGGAAATTCAAAATCACTGCTGTCTAAAATATGTTTTCTTATTTGATTTATTACATTTCATGTTTATGTGTATATTTTAATTTATGTTCTGATAATGGAGTGTAGATCGGAGCTGGGCAATTTTATGAGACAACGAAGGTTTTAGGGGGTTGCCGGATTTTTGAAGCTAAGAGTTAGCTGCTTTAACCAACAGCCCCATGACTTCACCCCTGAATTCCTTCAGAACTCTTGGATGAATGCCAAGCTGTCCCCATGATTTATCTACATCCAGTTTGTCAACTAGGTCTAGAAAACTGCGCACATCTATTACTATTTGATCTAATACCTCTGTTTCTAAGGATGATTTAAGAGTGATATTCATCTTGATAAATTTTTCTGAAAAGATCAAGGCAAATAATTTATTACGCCTGCTGGCTCCTTTTCATATATCCAAAGGAGTGTTCTGATCATCTGTGAAAGTCCTACACCAGGTCTTTGGCTGGCTCCTTCACTCCAATTGCCTTAAAAGACACTGGGCTTTTTTTTTTTTTTTAGTTTTATTTTCTATTGTATTTTTCCCACTACCATTTAGTTCCCTTATACCCCACCCCTCCACAATCACCACACTGTTGACTGAGCAAAAAGGAAAACAGAAAAACAGACACTATTATTTTTAATGTATGATCCTTATAGAATGCTCCTTAAATTATACATGGATCCCTTTTGTAGGCTTTCTGGGTGGGTTCCCCTATTTTTCCAACTGAATTAACTTCCTATTTCTTCTAAGAATATCTCTTGTGAATGTGTCTCTCCCTTAAGCAAGCCTTTTTGAGCTGCATGTGTAAATAGTGATTATTATCCCAACCTCCAGGGCTATGAGGGTCAAATGAAGTAAAGCACATCGAGTGCTTTGCCTGATGCCTGGAACAGAGTGTTTTGCAAGTGGTTATTTATTCTTATCATCTTGACCAAAGAAGGTGGGGTGGAAAAGGAAACTAGCTCTCAATCCCACCTCTCAAAATGGCTTTTTGCATCTTGTCATGCTTTGTGCTTTCCCCAAAAAGTGTTTGGTAATTTTTTTTTTCAATTTGTTGGCAAGATGCTTGAGGTTTATTGATAGATTTTTTTTTTCATAATTACTATTCATGTTTTTCTTAGTTCTCCTGTTATGTATATATTATCTCGGTTTTCCATTCTTGCAGCAGACTGTTAAACTTATTAGTGTCATTAAATTACAGCAGTTACACACAGATACTCTCTGCACCTTCCACAGGGGCTTCTCTTCTTTTCCTCCTATAAAATCATTAGCACAGGAAATGATCATTTGTCCTAATTCATCCCAGGGAGGTATTTTGCCAATCTAAGAGCTAGTAAACACCCTTATTATTACTAATTGGCCTGATTTTTTTTTTTTTTAGCTCAGCCAGTCCTATTTCAGTTTCTAGCTCAATCTCATTATCTTTGTCAGGTGGCCCATAACCCTTTCTACTGCCATATTTTCATTAACTGTTGGCTATTTCCACCCACTGGGCATTTCCTGATGGCCTTTTTTTTATGCTGAGTCTCCTTGGATTTTTCCAATGCTTTGAAAATCTGTTTCATGGCCCTGGTTTTTTACCTTCTTTGCCAGCTGTCTTATGAGAGTCTTCGATTCCTGGAGAACTCCAATAGCCCTGTCTCTGCTCTCACTAGGATCCTCAAATTCCACCTGCCTCATGGATGCTATGTACTAAAGCTATGTGTGTATATAAAATATATTATACATAGCCCATTATGTACATAACGACCAAAAAAGGTTCTGATCTCCAGCCCCTTCCTCAGTTGCCTGATTAGCCCCCAGAACCCTCCTATTGTATGCTCCCAAGTTGTAGTACTGGGACCAAAGGGGAGAGCTGGACACATTATCCTTGGGACATGCATGAGACAGCTTCCATCCTATTGATTTTCTACTTCTCATAATTTTCACCAGATGATCTTTATCCAATTAGTGCTACAGTATAACAACTCCCTTTGCCAGCTGTGGCAGAAATCAAGTCACTGTTCTGGAGTACCCCAAGGCTTCCCTGTGACCTTCACCTGCTTAAGCAGTAGTTGCCGCAGTTCTTTCCTCATCAGTGCAATTTGCTGACCCCACTGGAATCCTAAGCTGGACTTACCCCAGCAGAGAAATCACTGAACATACAGAGACTCTGGCAAAGCCCCTCTCCCCTCCCAGCACATGCATCCACCCTCACAACATACATACCCTCACAACATACACACTCACACGCACACATGCTACTTCCCATGTTGCAAGTGAGGACATGAAAATTATTAGTATTAGTTGTCTGAGCAGTTTGCATTCAACTGACATCTTGTGGCCAAACATGCCAGGGAGTGCAATAAACATTAAATAAAACACGGTAGGTGTTTTACCTTCGTTCTTCTTGTGGCAACAGCTCCTTTGGGGTGTGGCAGAAGTGGGTACCAGAGACAAGTGCCTATATGTTATTATCCAACCCATGTCACACTGTCACTGTGGCCACCAGGGCCCACAGTGGAAGGGGAAGCTCTCTGAATGGAACTTCAACGGTGCTGGACCGTTGAAGTTGTTTCACCTGCCCCTAAACGGCTAACTCCTTGAGGGCAAAAACTATGATTTACTCTCTGGGGTGTCCGCTGTCACGTTAACATTATGACTTGTACTGCGTAGCTATTTAATTCAATTCCACATGAACTGAAAGCGATCCATCCACATGACACCACACACACCACGCACACATTGTGCGCACACACCACGTGTGTCACATACTGTGGTCCTCCTTTTTCCTCCCCTCTCCACCCAGTGCTGGGCTACTCACCTCCCTTTCAAGAGTCTCTACTGTACCCAAAGCTTCATACAGGTAGGGACCATGTCTGTCCATTTCACTGCTGCATCTCAGGGCCCGGCAGTGTGTAGCACATAAGGCCTCCTGGAAACTTTTATGAGCCAATACATCAATGAGAACAAACCTACTTTCAGCTTGGGCTGGTCTCATGGAAAAAACACTCTGCCCAATGCCAAAGTGTCACCTGTGTTCATTTGTGTGAAGCATATCCACTTGTGTCATTTGCCACAGGACAAAGCAGATGTAATGGACTTCATAGGGAAGCAGAGGTGAAGGGGGCAGAGACAGGGTCATTTTTCAAGCACATGTGTGTGCATATCCTTAGTGTAAATGTTTTCAGAATTACGGCCTACAAAAAGAGATTTCTAATGGAAGTATGCTCACATGAGTGGATGGAGTCATTTCAGACTATAATTGAGGTTAGAACCTACTGTGACCCAGCTGTAAGGCAATGCCCTTCACTGAGTGTGTGTATATCACATACCATAGTTATTCACACAGACTTATCTTTCTCCATCACTACGTCCCTCTCCACCCAAATTCTAATTCAGATGTGGGATTTACTTGCTGCTGCAGCTTTCTCCCAGTAGGTTACTGTGACTATTAATTTCAGCAGAAGGCATTCTGAAAACTAGAGATGGAAAAGTGAAAAATGGACACAGAAGAAGGGAGCCTTCACTTTAAACCAGTGCCATTCAAAGTATGGTTCAAGGGCAGCATCAGCACCTGGAAAACTGCTAGAAGTGCAAATTCAAGGGCCTAACCCCAGTTTGCTAGAATCAGAATCTCTGGGATGGCTCCCAGGAAGCTGTGTTTCAACCAATTCTGCGGGCACAGCTTGTGCACACTAAAGTTCGATGAAGTGTGGGGGTAGGGTTCTAAAGCACTATTTACTCCGTTTCCAAATTCTCTCAGATGCTGCCTAGGTGTCTGGAATCCCTGGAAGAGACTTTTCATTATTTACCTTTTTGTTCAACTGTTCAACTTTTTTTTAGCCAACCCCATCCTATGTCTTATCATTTCAATAGACATAAAAACAACAAATAAGTGGAACCTTTACCCAGAGCACTTTAAGAAGGAAAGGATAACTCATGGCAATTGTTCAACTGTTTACCTAGAAAATTTCCCCTCTCTCCAAAATGACAAGAGGAGGAAGACAGAATGAGGATAAGATAATACAGTGAAAATTCAGATTTCATTTTGGTCTTCTGAAAATATTAGATGACTAAGGATACCCCTGAATAAGATGTTGATATGACAATGAGTAAAGTCAGTACAACATCAGGCTTTACCATTTACACACTATACAAAATGATGATTTTTAAGGCTCAGTTATGGGGAGCACTTATAACAAAAGCTTTTCTAGATTCTTCAATAATCAGAAGGCAGTGGACACTGCACAATTAAGAGTTTGACTCTTTTAACCCTTGGGATGATTTTGTTTTTCTAAAGATTACAACTACTCTCACTTTCTTCTCAAATTCTTATTAGCCACTAAAAGCAAACACAATGGCTAAAATGCTAGGTTAAAGTAAAACAAAATGCAAAAACTCTATTGCCAATCTGTTTCCCAAAGAAAGAAGAGAGGACTACATGAACTAAAGAGGCTCATCAAACATAGTAAGAACAACTGGATGCAAAGACAGACTTCTTCTCACCTAACCAAAGTTGCAGGGTCGGAGTCTCTGCAAAAACAATTACTTTCAATAAATCATAGGGATCAGGAGTCCCTGGATCTACCCGCTGCCACAACAGCCACAGGCATCCACTCCTACCACACACCCTCACTGTGATGAGCTGTACCAAGTGGCCCCCTTTCCTCACTTTGACAACTCCACACTGTAGACACAAGAAAAATGACCTTGTGTCAGGAAACTAACAGGATTTCTCATGTTACTTTCTTAGTGCTATTATCTGTCTCCTAGGGTTGTAGAAGGAACAAACACTCAATTGAAATTGTAATCCTAATACTCATAAAACATCATATGCTCTTGAAAAGGGTTACAGAAATTCACTGAAAGAACTGTGAGCCATTTCAAGAGTAGTAGTATTCATAGCTTGAATTCCTTAAACATAGTACTTTGCAATGAAGTTAGCCAAATACAGAGAAACAAAACAGTTTTCAAGTTTTATTCTAGGTTATTTTTAACTCAGATTTTTTTTTAAGAAAAGGAACAGAATTTGGAATTGAGTTGGTGGTGAGCAGAAAACTACTGTTCCAATGAGCTCTTCTTGAGCCACCTTATCAAAGGTCTAACACACTTTTAATGTTTGTGAATAAACAGTTGAACCACACAGACAGACTGCATCACCTTTCCCACAAACTATGGACATTTACACTGAAAATTTTTTAAACAAAGTATATTTGAAGCATCAAAAAACATGTAGTTCATTTCAACCAGGGATGCTATCAAATATGATCACATTGAACTCCTAAGTATAGTATTTTCCTTTTACAAATTAGTTATACTTAAGGATATTCCTGACCAGTATAATATTGACAAAAGCCAAAAGACAAAAAAGGGAAAACAAAACAAATCAAATCTGTAAAAAGAAGACCAACTTACTCAAAAGCTAATATCCTGAAGAATATAAAAGTTTCCATTAAACAAGATGTTGATTCACCACCACGGGCTATTATCAAAGGAAGAAAAAACAAACATCTAATAAACCCGCAGGATTCTTTTCAAAACCCTGTAGATTAAAACTGTTGTGATTTTAAAGAAAAAAAAATTGAGTCTCTATAATTAAGTATTTGGGTTAAAACATCTTAGAAACTTTCTTAACCAGGAGAGACACTTCCCTGATCCTCTCTGTGAAATGTCTCAGAGGAATTGTGTCTTGAATAACACTGCACAGCAATGTGAGTAAAGGAACAGACCCAGGATCCCATGCATTAAGAACACTGGGGGACTTCCTGGACAATGGGAACTCTTACCTTGTCTCCTTTAAGCCTCCAGCATCCGCATCCATCCTTTAAGAAGGTAAAATTGGGTACTGCAGAGAGAGGGAAGAGCCAACCAACCCTCAAGGCAGGATGAGAGCCTGCAAAGCCCCAGCTGACAGCCTGCTTGCCTCTCCTGAGACTCTCAGCCTCAGAGGCTGCACAGAAACCAAGTCTGGTGCCAAATCTTAATCCCTTTGCAGAATCTCACATGGAGCTGCCTCACCTCTTCCATTCCCGCAAAGCCTCTCCCTGCAGCACTTCCTTCTGAAACCATTAATCACTACAACGACCCACAAAGTGAAGCCCAATCTCCAACAGTACTGAAAAATCCTGCAACGCGCAGGGTGATGAGTGTTTACATTAGCCAAAATGAAATGATGTAATATCCAGAATCAAGGAAGGGCCTCAATCCAGAGTCAGGGCATTGTAAGAACTGCTGTGAAATACAACTTCTCTGGATGGAAAAAAAAATTCACTCTTGGGTTTTATTCCTCTGGTTTCTGTACATTTAGGGTTATTTGGATTATTCTGATCTCATGAAGAGTATCATGTTCTCTAAGTAGAGATTCAGAACTTCTCAAATACTCATAGTTTTACTCGAGAGAAAAATGGTAGTAAACACAACCCAAAGTGTATTTGTGGGCAAAAATGTGGTAGCTAAGGGGGAAATGGTGTGGGAGCCTTGACGTGCTGCAGGGGACCAGAGGTGCAAACACCTTCAAAGAAATGGCAGCTCCCAGGAAAAGCAGTGTTTCTTTAAGCCCTGAGTTTGTTTTCATTCTATAAACTTTTGGTGAATGAGAAAGCCTAGGGGATCCCAACCATTCCTGATGGGCAACTGCTATTGATTGCTTCAAGGATCCATGGTCTCTGATTGAGGAGGGATGGGAAGATATGAGAGGTCATGTCAATGCTGGATGAGAAGAGGGTTAGAGGAAGGGGAAGGGTTCGTCAGGAGCACCTGCTTAGAAGAGAGAGCAGGTGAGGAACAGAGATGTGTTCAGAGTTTGGCTTTAGACTGGTGGGGATACCAGAAGTAGACTGTTCGTTCTTGGATGTGTTACTGATCATAACAGGATATTTTAAAAAGTACTTACCATATGCTAAGCACTTTACATGAATACCTCAATTAACCCTCATGAGAACCCTGTAAGTAGATACTATTATTGTTCCTGTTCTACAGATGAAGAAACTGAAGCTCAGAGAGGTTAAGTAGTGAGTAAGCTGGTAAGTAGTGGTACCAGGTTTGTCTGGTATGCTCCTTCACCACCTATGTTTATGGTTCCTACCAGCTTTGCCAGCTACACAACTGTACCACTGTAAGTGAACTCTGCACTTGGCAAAGTGACAGAGGGTTACTATACAACAGTGTGGAAGCAGGTGCTTATAGCTCCCCAAGTGCACATACCAAATCCTTGGCTGTTGCTGCCCAGGAGTGCTAGGCCCCAGAGCGGCTTGCAGGGCCCTTGGAAAAAAGGTAAACCTTCAAATATAGGTACAAAAATCAAATGCTACATAAAAGAAGTTCTGACCTGACCCAGTTGTATGAACTTAGTTAATCCACTTCCCTTTCCGGATCTCAGTAAATTTATCAGGTTAGACTTAGATGGGCTCTAGGGTTCCTTCCAGCACAAAATTTCTATGACATATGCCTTTAAATGATGAAAATGCTGGGTAAGATATTTTTTAAAAGCCAGAATTCATGCATCCAAATAAGAAGAATAATTCACTCCAATACAGTAATAGTAGTAGTAGTAGTAGTAGTAATAATAATAATAGCAGCCACCCAGGCTGTGGTACTTTGTTATAGAAGCCCTAGGGGGGAAATAATAATACAATCGCCCTCTTTTACTGAGTTAGTGTACTATGTAAATGTCCTACGTGCTTAGGACATTTCATGAATATTCTCACTTGTCCTTATAAAAGTGCCTCCTGAGGCAGTATTATTATTCCCATTTCACAGATATGGAAACAGAGCCTCAGAGGGAATAAACAATTTGTGTAGGGCCAGCCACACAGCTGGCAAAGGGGACAAGTAAGGGCAGCCCTGATCAATTCCAGAGCCCACATACACCATCTGCATTACACTGCCCATTGTTCCACTCACACTTGTCACTCAGCACAGTTCTTGAACACCTTTTTGGAAACCTGCTTCAGAGCTGTACATTCCATTTTAGTCAATAAGTATTTCTGCACATCTGCTCTATGCTGGACACTGCAGAGTGTGTACATACAGTCCTACCTTCCAAAGGCTCCCAAACTAGTGGGAGAAATGGAGGCAGAAGGGGGTTATTCTACCACCAGGGAGAATGGGCTAAGTGTTACAACAGAGGCACCAAAGACCATGGGAATCTGGGCAAGTGAGAAATTATTTCAAAACTAACTAGATTATGCTCAGTGGTGGTAAATATCCATCTTTAGAGGTTGGATGTAATTTTGGCTCACAGACAACTCAATCAGAGCCAAGTCTGGGGAATAAAGTGGGTCATCAAGCTGGGCAATACCATTTTTGGTCACACACTAGGTGTGGCTATAAAATAGTGAGATGAATTTCCTGTGTGACCCAGACTGGTTCTGAAGGCAATTCCTAAAGGGAAGCTTTTCAAGCAATGATACCATCTCCAGATTAAAGGCAGAGCTACCCAAAGCAATTCCAAAAGAAAAGCTTCCCTGAGCACAGCACTTGACCACCTAGAGGCACAGTCCTGCAGAGTTATGTGCTGTGCGTTGCCTGTTAGCAGCCACAGATGAGCTTGCTGCTGCTGTGTCCACTGCATCTGCCATGGTACTTGGCACAGGGGGAGGCTCAATCAGTATTTGACTGACAGAATAAGAGACAGTTTTGAGGGTAAAAAACCCTGGATTTGTTTTTTAAAACTGTTATATTACTTGGTCACATTTAGGCATCTGCATATTGACCGTGGATACATTCCCAGCTGAGTCCAATGAGGCCAGCTAGGCCAAATTAAAACTGTACTTACCCAGTCTATCTACAGGCCAGGTCCTGGGCGGTAAGCCTGGCCATGACTTTCCACAACAATTTCCCATCTTGTTCCTACCTGTGCCCATTCTTACATTCAGTGCAAAGAGGAGTGAGCACAAGGCACTAATGATGCCACTGTGCAGGATCCGCTTAGAGCTTATAGCCAAATGGGCCGACTGCTTCCATTTAATGCCAGCTCTGGAAGTCAGGCAACACTGGGGAATACTTCTACAACTCCATCAGGTGGGCAGCCAAACTGACCTCCCACCAGATCTAAGTCTGGGGGAACCTGGGCTGTCCTAGGAACCATCCCTCAACCACAGCCCAATTCCATGCATTCCAAAACATGGGTAGACAACTCTGACACTCCAGGGGGGTTCCCCAAATCAATAGGACCATTTGGTGTTCAGAATAGATCTCAGGAGACCAGAAGCCAGAGAGGTTTCTCTGGTTTTCTGCAGTCATCAAAAATGTGGACATCCTGGTATGTGTTTGTGGGTGGTTTACTAATTACCAACATAAACAAGCCAATCTGAGATGGATCAAGTCATCTAGGACTCCTAGGACAAAAGGAATTCTTTTGGGTTTAATGTGACTCACCCTGGGCTTGCTTGTCCACCAATATTGAAGGTAAGGAGTAATCTCTCACTAGTTGTGAGAACTTGTCTGGCTACTTAACCTTTCGGAGACTCCTTTTCCTCACCTTTAAATAAAGATAAAAACAGCATCCCCCAAATGCAAGGCTGTTGAATGAACAAATACATATAAAGGACTCAGTGCCAGGGTCAGAGTGTGCCCTGACTACCTATCAATCGGTGTTGCTGTTTCAGACTCACTGGGAGTGGGGAAGGAGCCAGACGTTGGACCCATTCATGTGTTTCTGTATTTATTTACCATGCCATTTTGCATGAATGATCTATGCTCTGTTTAATGCCACAGAAGCATCTGGTGTGGTTTCTATATTAAAATACATAAAATGAAACAACAACACCATCCAGTCTAAGAAGGATTTAGAGACCAGAGTCTGAGGGAAGCCACTGTTACTAACCACAGTGTTTAGCTCTCAGCTTCTGGGCAAAAGGAGTACTAAAAGAAACACATTGAGGAAGTATCACAGATGTTATCCAATCAGAACAAAATGTAAGGGATCAAGCCAAGAGACAAACTTTTTCTGGGCTCCAATTTTCAAGAGAAATTTATAAGCTGGGATATAAGGGCAATGCCTTCCCCAGCACTTGCCTAAAAGACACAGAGATATCTTTCCAAGGGCCCAAACTTACAAGGCCCCTCCATAAAAGCCAAGGGCTCACATTAAACCAGTTTGAGAGAGGCTTTATGGTCTCTCAGAATGTCAGCACTAGAAGGGCCTGCAGTTCAGCCCCCAGTTTTATAGAAGTAGAAAGAATGGCCAGGCAGCTGAAAGGACACCTGGCCCAGGACCCAGACTCAGAGCCCCCAGCCCAGTGCTTCTCCCTTACCCTGAACTCTCACCCTCTCCTTCATTTCATCCACCAACAAAAAGAGGCTTCCCTCAGTTCCTCTCCCCTTGGGAAATGGCAGCCTCTTTCACACTGTGGGAATCCCTTTTCTTTAAGTTTGGTTAGCAATACATTTGAAAATGTAAGTCTGGCTTGGAGAGCTTCCAGGTAGCCTCATGAGTCTGCGGCACAAAGCCACTCTCAGCTCTAAACTGTTGGGTACATCTGCTGATTGTTGAGATGCACGCCTTACTCCAGGTCCAGTTTTAAAAGATTGTGGGTTTTAGCAGCTGCCATCCTTAAAAGCTTTCTAAGTGTCCCATGGTGTGCAAAGTGCCCTAAGTGATAGCCTCATTTAATTCTTCTAACAAAACTATGAGGAAGGTTCTATTATTAAACCACGATTTGAACCATAATAGTTGACTCCAGAGCCCAAAGTCTTAATTACAGACCCTGAGTTACCTTTATAGAATGGGAGTCTTAATGAGGTAGGAACAAAGTATGGCAACCTGTTTACGAACACATTTTCTGAGGCTGAAACTTGGCAAATGTCATACAAACTGTAGTTGGTTCTCCTGAAGATCCAAGGGACTTTCTGGAAAGATGCATTTAATTGTGGCATCCTGAGGACAACATCAAAACAAGGCCCCCAAAGTATATCCATGTTAACACACTTAATAAGAAAAATCACTTCTAGCCAAACATAGGAAACTGAGGTTTGCTCTCATAAGAAATAAGTGAGAGCAATATGGCGGGGTGGTTAGGTACACAAGCTGTGCAGTTTCTGGATTCTGGCACTGTCACTTGCTCATGTGTGACCCTAGGCAAGTGGCTTAACTTCTCTGGGCCCCAGTTTCCTCTTCTGTAAAAGGAAATAATAAGAACAAAGAACAGTACCTCTATAAAGCATTGGCATTACGTGAGCTAACAGCAGTAAAGCTGTTTAGAAAAGTGTCAGGCACATTTTTATGGGCTCAATAAAAATTAGTTAATGACAGCACATACGTGTCTTAAGATAGACAAAAAAATATCCAGATCAGTGGCTGAAATCAGTAACACAATAGTCCTTAATATGAATTAGCTGCTAGTAAACATTTGAAGCAGTTTTCCATTTTCTGCATACATCCTGATTTTATTTTATCTAATATACACTTTTCCAACTCACAAAGCAATTATGGTACCATATATTATGGTTCATCTAAGCTCTTAGCAGCACCCTTTATTCATAACATATAACATTTATTATTCAAATTCTTGACCAAGAATGTAAACTCAAATTCTCTACTGTTCCTTCTTACCAGAACCTTGGATTTTTTAAAAGTATAATATAAATCATAAGGAATTATCAAACATATATTTGGTCCATGTATTCCTCTTAAGTTTTAAATTTCAGTCTTTGATCAAGTCAATCATCAGAAAACCATATACCTAAAATATCAATATTTTTACTTCACATAAAACTGCTTTTAATATATTTGTTACAATGTCTTGCCATTAGCTTTTCAATGATGTTCTGTGGTTTTCAGTGTACAAGTCTTGCACCTCTTTTGTTAAATTTATTCCTAAATGTTTTAATCTTTTTGATATTATAAATGGAACTGTTTTCTTAATTCCATTTTAAAATTGTTTATTGCTAGTGTAAAGAAATACAATTGATTTTCTTTATGTTAATCTGGTATCCAGTGATTGGCTTTTACTCATGCATGGTACAAATAACATTAATTTATTCAAAGACTACATTTTGAGTACCTATTATGTGTCAGGCACTGTGCTGGGCTGTGGTATAAAATGAAAAATAAAATATATGGTTCCTGCCCCATCAAGGACTTGAGGCTGAACAGTAGAACTGGGTCCAGGTAAAGTACACTTCCCAATCACCTAGTACATGCTGGTAAGCACTGCTCACATCATCACACATGGTCCCTGCATGAGGACTATGGCAGAAGTTCCTTTCTATCTCAGAATTAGAAAACGTTGTGTATTCCCTTAGCAACAATTCTATTTTGATGCATGCCCACTGTGAATTGTGTAGCTGGACAGGTTTTCTTTGCTTTGGTTGCTAGGAAGCTTAAAGCTATGTTGTGGCCAAACTCTAGCAAATGACACTAAGTAAAAAATTAGTTTTTTATTTTGCCATATTTTTTTCTCTTTGCCCTGATTTTCCCAAATTCTTATTTTATCTTGTTTTGGGTAGAGCTTTATAAGTTGCCTCAGATCTTTTATGGATAGAGAATGGGAAGGAAGGAAGGAAGGAAGGAAGGAAGGAAGGAAGGTAGGTACGTAATTTCAGTTACTTGTTAATATTCCTGACAACATTAACTTACTATGAAGGTCTACTCCTTATTTCTGAAGTTCCATCAAAATGTGATTTTATTACCTGAGTGAATGCTTATACCATCTGAAATAATTTCATACTTAAAATTTCTTTAATCTGCTTTTGGCAGGTCTAACTAAACAAAGTCTATTAGTTTTATTCAGACACACTAGAAGTGCTTTTCTGGCATCACATCAATAAAATTTTCTTCCCTTATTAGACATAGAGAATCTGGGCAAGAATGGGCAAGGAGGAGGGAGATATCTTTACCCCAAATCATTTGTGACCAAGCGGCAGCATAAAAAATTCCACTTTGAAGTCACTGAGACTTGGGTTTCAACCCTGACTCTATCATTTACATACTAGCTGTGTGATTCTGGAAAGTTTATCTTCTCCAAGTTTTAGTTACTTCATCTGTAAAGTTAACATCTGCATTATTAATTATTAATGTAAGCAAATTAAGTGATATTTAGCATAGGGCTGAGGACACATCTATTTAATACTGTACTGAAATTACTAGGCAGTGTAATAAGATAAGAAAAACAAACAAGAATTATAAAGATGGCAAAGGAAAAAGTATACCAACTGTCTGTGGCAGCCTGATAAAAATAAAGTAGATGAATTAAAATTCAAAATGTAAAACCAAAATATCTAAAATATTTTGAGGAAAACATCTTTATAATCAAAGGGTAAGGAAGGATTTCTTAATCAAAATAAAAAAAGCAGAAATCATAAAATAAAATGTTAACTGGATAGCATAAAATCCAAAACTTCTATGCAATATATGATAATATAAAAAAGACAAAAGATAAGTTATGGGCTAGAAGAAGGCTTTTGCAACCTATATAACAGGAAAAGGAATAATACAACTATACAGGGAACCTTACAAGTCAATGAGAAAAAAAACAGTAAAACAGATAAACGGCAAAAGATATAAAGAAGCAATTCACAGAAGCAGCCCAAGTAGCCAATAAACATGACAAATGTTAACCTTGCTAGTAGTTAGGAAAATATAAATGAAAATAAGAGTGAGATAATATTTTCCATTCATTAGGCCAGCCAAACTGTCAAATCTTTTATTTTTCTGCACATACGACATTCCAATGACTGATCTCTGACCATTGTCCAATTAATGGTTACCTCTACCTCAAAGAAAGAAGGAAAGAGTGGGGAATGGGACCCACAATAGTCTCTGCAACATTTTATTTCTTTTAAAAAATACAAGGTAAATACAACAAGCGTTGACACTTGCAGTTCTGGGCAATGGGTACATGGCTACTTGCCATAAGCTTCCCTATGCTTTCCCACATGCTTGAAATACCCACAATGAATAAACACAAGCAAAAATGTCTAGAACAACCTGTTGACATTAAGGAGGAACAACAGAATAGAAAAGTGACTAAATAAAGCAGTTTTTGAGAGGGCTGGCTAGATCCAGAATGGGAAACAGTATGCTCAAAAGAGGGACAGTGCAAGGTCCAGCAGGTGGGGACAGTGAAAAGGACAGGTGAGTAATATGAAGAAAGATATACATTTTAGAGAAAACACTGGTTCAAAAAATAAAGTCTAAATGCAGAGGAACTATTTCTCTGGAAATCCAGAAGTAAAGACCTAGCCGGTCCACTCAAGTATATAAACTTTATTGCACCAGAACATTTTACCTGATTTCTGGCCTAATACCATGTCCAGCCTTATGATAGAAACAGTCTTATGAAGTACTTGCATCTAATGGCTGATCTTGCTGAGGAGAAGGGGTATGGTGCTCTGGGAAGGCTTCCCTTAGTGCATGAACTGAAGTTAACCACAGACACAAAGAGGATAGTAGGTAGAAAAGTATGTCCCAGGTACAGGAACCAGCATGTGCAAAGGCCCTGAAGCATAAAAGAGTCCAAGCCTATGAGGTGTTAGTGCAGAATCTAGAAACCTCCATGACAGGTTCTGGGAAAATGTGAGGAAGGACACTGCAATGAGGGGTCAGGGGGAGTGTACTGATGTCTTCCTCAAAGACCAAAGAAGAAGAAAGAACTTACCCAGGAATAAAGACCATATATAAAAAGTTGAAAGACAACTAAAAGACAATAAAAGCTGGGCAGGAAAAGAAAAAACAGGAGAAACAGGAGTACTTAATTGGTCTCTGAACAGTTCATACCCTGATATTCCCTTCCACTGAAGTAAAATCAATTATAAACTTGGAACTTTAAGACGTGTCAATAGGTGTTCCCATCAAGTTGATGGAGTAGGTGGAAGTTGCACTCACCTCCTCCCATGACCAGACCAAAATTACAGCTAAATTATAAAATGATCAACCTGGATAACCATCTAAAGACTAGCTGAACAGAAGTCCTATAACTAAGTACAAAAAGAAGCAACGTCAAGACTGGTAGGGGGGCAGCGACAGAAACAGGCTGGCCTGCACCCTTGTGTGGCAGTTAAAAATATGGAGGACCATCCTCTGAGGAGTGAGGGGTCTCAGCCCCATGTAGAGCTCCCCAGTCTAGAACACCAGTGCTGGGAAGAGGAGCCCACATAACACCTGGCTGTGAAAATCAGTGGGAATTCCTGTCAATCTGGGTGAGACAGAGGGCTGCTAGAAATCCAGGCTTCCCCTTAAAGGGCCAGTACATAAACTCTCGCTCACTCACAGGCACTCACCTTGGGCTCTGGTGGAGGGACAATGGCTTGCAGGGCACCAGAGACATTTGGGGAGAGATTGAGTTGTGTGGCTTCAGGACAAGGGTTGGAGGGACAGCTGCCATTTTCCCTGTACTAGGCTGTCACCCAGCCAATGGCCAAATCTTAATCTGCATTAGCCTGAGAACTCCACCATCTCCAACCTGGCCCCACCCTACCCAGCTCTTGCATGGCCTGAGGCTCACTTGGGGACAACCAGCCTCAGCCCAAGTTACAGTCTTTAAAATATAACAGAGACATTGAAATTAAGAATGAACTGACAGTAACCAGAGGGGAGGCGGGAGGGGATAATGGGGGAGGATGGGGAAAGGTTTTAAGAACATCTATAAAGGACACATGGACAAAACTAAAGCGGGTAGAATCAAGGGTGGGAAGTGGGGATGGCTGGGGTGGGCAGGAGGGAAGGAGACAACTGTCCTTGAACAACATTTAGAAAAAAATTAAAAAAAAAAAAAAAAAACCATCAAGAAATTCCAGTCAAGCTTGGGAGGTGCCAGAGACACAGGGAGAAACTGAGTTGTATGGCTTCAGGGCTAGGGCTGGAGGGACAGCTGCCATCTTTCCTGTGTTGAGCCATCCCTCCACAAGACCAAATCTTAATCTTATTAGCCTGGTGAACTCCAGTAGCTTCATATTGACCAGTCTCTGAGACCATCAACTCTGAAACCTCCACACCACCTCAAAGGTCTGCAGGCCCCAGGTGTGTGGCAGCTGGCCTTGGTATATCCTGAGACTTTTGCTAGGTGGCCCCAGGCCCAGTACTGGCACCAAATCTGAATCTGTATTAACCTGGTGAACACCACTCAGCCCACCCTGGTGACTCCCTGAGACCCTGCCTCACACAACTTGGGTACTGTCCAAGGCTCTTTCAGTGGCTGAGTCTTACCAACAGCCAGCAGGCAGTGGCAAGTCTCTAGGTGTCTTGGGCCTTTTGCTGGCCTTCGCCAAGCCTGGTACTGGTGGCAACCAGCCTCAGTTCACAATGTGGTCTCTCACACATGCATCTAGACCCAGCATAGGCAGCTTACCAACCACAGATCACTTCATAGCTCATAACAGGTAGCCTCAGGCTGCTCACAGGCAGTGCTTGACATTGATCTGTACCAAAGTCCCTTCCAAGAGACCCCAGAACCAGGACACTGGGTGAAGGGCTTCAGACCACAATAGAACTCTACACGCAGCACAACCAAAAGGAGGTCTCAGCAGGCACCAGTCCCTGATGGAGCAAATCCCACTCCACAGGGTCAGTCCCTGCGCAGCAGCTCATATGCTGTTATTGTGGCCAATCCTCACAGCCAGCCAGGCTGAGGACCAATCCCACTAACTGATATGCCAAACAATCAAAGCTCAACTACAACAGAGAGCACACACAACCCACACAAGGGATACTCTTGGAGCGCCTGGCTTGGGCGATCAGGGAGACTGTGCCACTGGGCCCCACAAGATACCTACTACATCAGGCCACCCTGCAAAGAGTGGGAAACAGAGCAGATCTACCTAATACATAGAAACAAACACAGAGAGGCAACCAAAATAGAGAAGCAAAGAAACATGTCCCACCTCCAGAAACATGAACTAAGTGAAAAAGTCAAGGAATCTACCAGACATAGGATTCAAAACACTGGTTATAAGGATGCTCAAGGAACTTAGGAGAAGATTAGATAAACCCAGTGAGAAATTCAACAAAGAGATAGTAAGCACAAAACAGAAACTATAAAAAAGAACTGCTCAGAAATGAAGACTACAATAACTGAAATGAAAAATACACTAGAAGGAATCAACAGCAGATTAGATGAAGCAGAGGACTTAATCAGCAATTTGGGAGACAAAGTAGCAGAAAACACCCAATCAGAAAAGCAAAAAGAAAAAGAGAATTTAAAAATGAGAATACTGTAAGGTATCTCTGGGACAACATCAAGTGTAAAAACATTTACATCATAGGTGTACCAAAAGGAGAAGAGAGAGAGTAAGAAATTGAGAACCAATTGACACTACAGATATACAAAAGATTATTTACAAATACTATGAATAATTATATGATAACAAATTGGATATTCTTGAAGAAATAAATAAATTCAATGAAATATACAATCATGCCCTGGCTGGGTGGCTCAGTAGTTTGGAGCATCACCCCCAACACCAAAAATGTTGTAGGTTCCATTCCAGGTCAGGGCACATATCTAGGTTGCAGATTCAATCCCTGGTTGGTGCACATAAAGGAGGGAAAAGATCAATAATTTTTTTCTCACATCGATGTCTTTCTCACTCTAAAATCACTAAAACATATCCTCTAGTGAGGATTTTTTAAAAAAAGGAAGAAATATACAATCTTCCAAGAAAGAAGAAACAGAAAATCTGAACAGACTGATTACTACCAAATAAACTGAATCAGTAATAAAAAAAATCTAAAGAAACAAAAATCCTAGACCGGATGTCTTCACAGGTGAATTTTACTGAACATTCAAAGAAGTATTAGCACCAGTCTTTCTCAAATTATTCCAAAAATATCAAGAGGATGGAAGGCTCACAAGCTCATTTTATGAGGCTAGCATGATCCTGATTCCAAAACTGGAAAAAAAACAGTATGAAAATATTATAGGCCAATATCCCTGATGAATATAGATGCAAAAATCCTCAACAAAAGCATTAGCAAATCAAATTCAGCAATACATTAAAAAAAAGATCATACACCATGGTCAAGTGGGATTCATTCCAGTGATGCAAGGTTGGTATAATACTTGCAAATCAACTAATGTGATAAACCACAAAAAAAGAATAAAATCATATAATCATATAAATAATTGTAGAGAAAGCATTAGACAAAATCCAGCATCCATTTATGATAAAGATTCTCAGCAAAGTAGGTGCCAGAGGGAACATACCTCAACATAATAAAGGCCACATACGATGCACCCATAGCTAACATCATACTCAATGGGGGAAAGCTACAAGTGTTTTCCTTAAGATCTGGAAGAATACAGGGTTATCCACTTTCACCACTTTTATTCAACATAGTACTGTAAATCCTAGCCACAGTAATTAGTCAAGAAGGAAAATAAAACACATGCAAATTGGAAAGGAAGAAGTAAAACTGTCATTATTTGCAGATGAAATGATACTGTATATACAGAACCCTAAAGATTCCACCAAAAAACTACTGGAGTGATAAATTAATTCAGTAAAGTATCAAGATACAAAGTTCATAATCAGAACTCAGTTGCTCTTTTAAACACCACTAATGAACTCTCAAAAACAGAAATTAAAAAAAAAATCTCACTTATAATTGCATAAAAAAAATAGAATTACCCAGGAATAAATTTAACCAAGAAGGCAAAAGACCTATACTTGGAAAATTATAAGACACTGAAGAAACTAAAGAAGATACAAATAAGGGAAGCATACATATATCATGCTCATAGATAGGAAGAATTAACATTGTTAAAATGTCCATACTACCCAAAGCAGTCTATAGATTCAAAACAGTCCCTATCAAAATACCAATGGTGTTTTTCACAGAACTAGAACAAATGATCCCAACATTTATACAGAACCCAAATAGGCATAGCAATCTTGAGAAAGAAGAACAAAGTTGGAGATACCAACTATACTACAGGCTACACTAATCAAAACAACATGGTACTGGCATAAAAAACAGATACATAGATTAGTGGAGCAGAATAGGGAGCCCAGAAATATAAACTCAAGCCTCATGATCAATTAATATATGACAAAAGAGGCAGGAACAGAGGATGGGGTAAAGACAGTCTATTCAAATGGTGTTGGGAAAACTGGACAGATGCATGCAATAAAATGAAACTAGTCAACCTGCTTATAGCATATACAAAAATAAACTCAAAATGGATTGAAAACTTAAATGTAAATTCAAAACTATAAAACTTCTAGAAGAAAACATAGGTGGTAAACTCACTGACATTACTCTTAGTAGTATTTTTTTTTTCTGACATATCTCCTTGGTCAAGGGAAACAAAAGTAAAGAATAAACAAATGGTACTACATGAAACTAAAAATTTTTGCACAGCAAAGGAAACCATTAACAAAATTAAAAGACAACCTACTGAATGGGAGAAGATATTCACCAATGATATATCCAATAAGTAGTTAATATCCAACTATTATAAAAAACTCAATGACTCAACATAAAAAAAATCCAATTTAAAAAATGGGCATAGCACCTGTATAGACACTTCTCCAAAGAGGACAAATGGCCAATAGACATAGGAAAAGATGTTCCATGTCAATAATCATCAGAGAAATGTAAACTAAAACCACAATGAGGTATCATCTCACACCTGTCTGAATGGCGTCATCAATAAATCAACAAAAAAAAGTGTTGGTGAGGATGTGAAGAAAAGGGAAAGCTCGTGCACTGTTGGTGGGATTGTAAACTGGTGTAGCCACTGTGAAAAACAGTATGGAAGTTCTTCAAAAAATTAAAAATGGAACTGCCTTATTACCCAGTGATTCCACTTTTGGGTATACAGACAAAGAAACCCAAAACACAAATTCAAAAAAGATACATACACCCCTATATTCACCACAGCATTATTTATAATAGCCAAGACACAGAAGCAACCCAAATGCCCATCAACAGACAAGTAGGTAAAAAAGTTGTGGTACATATACTCGTATACAATGGAAAAGAATGCCATGGAAAAGAACGAAAACTTAGCATTTGCGACAACATGGATGAACCTAGAGCAGGGGTGTCAAACTCATTTTTACTAGGGGTCATATCAGCCTCAAGGTTGCCTTCAAAGGGCCTAATGTAGAGCTCCTTGCCCCTAGTTAAGGAGTAGTTACATTTATACAGTCCTAAAATTATATTTGGTCCTTTGAAGGCAAGAGTGAGGCTGATGTGGCCCCTGGTGAAAAAGAGCTGACACCCCTGATCTAGAGGGTATTATGCTAAGTGAAATTAAGTCACACAGAGAAAGATAAGTATCAACTGATTTCATTTATATGTGGAATCTAAAGAACAAAATAAATGAACAAACAAAACAGGAAGAGACAGAGAAGAAACTTAGCATTGCCAGATGGGAGGTGGGTTGGGAAGCTGGGTGAAAAAGGTAAAAGGATTAAGAAGTATAAATCGATAATTACAAAATGATCACAGGGATAAACTACAGCACAAGGAATATAGTCAATAATACTGAGAGAACTATGTATGGTGCCAGGTGGGTACTTGAACCATCCGGGAGCTTACTATATAAATTATATAATTGTCTAATCACTATTAGAACACCTGAAACTAATATATAATAATATTGAATGTCAACTGTAATTAAAAATAAATTTTAATATAAAAGATATCTGCAAATTAAATTAAATTTAATTTAAAAATAAATAAAGCAAGTCAGTAGGTTGAGCCACAGAGGACAAAGTAGGAAAGGAGCATTGAGGAATGGAAATCTGCTGAGAAGGAATGGGAACATTCCTTGCATATCAATTTTTGCAGAAACTCTGGGAGCCAGGAGGCAGCAAAGTACATCATGTCAGCAGCAGCTAAAAACCAACAATGTAGGAGCATCCTTCTTGGATGCTACCTCAGCCTAAGCTGGTTGCACAGAAAAATTTCAGGAATCAGAAATTCCTGTTGGCTTGAGGCAGGAATTTCTTCTGAGGTTTCTTGGATTGACTCTGCTATAGAGAACAGAAGATAATATTTTTTATACCTGCAATTTTCATAATGGAAGCTGACATCTTCTTGGGAGTAAACCAAGATAAATAAATATAACTAAAAGCTTTTCCTTAATATCCTATCAAATCCAGGCTCCAGGGAGGACATTAACATTTTCTCATTTCAAACAACGCTCGGTGCTGGAGATCTTTGGTGGGAGAGCGTGTGACCTCAGATTTGCTCCAATGTCTTTCTCTTAGCGTTGTGATGAAAATATCCATTTGACTTGAATGACATTTGCGTTTTTGACCTCAAGTCCAAGTGCAGCCCCCTGAGACAAAAAGCAACTTGGGACTAATTTGTTTCCTCAAAAAAGTGTTAATGGCTACCAATGTAGAAATACTAAAATTCTCTCCACATGGGGGAAACTGAATTGTAATAACACTGAGGAAGGATGCCCCACATACCACTACAGGCTTGGGTTTGGCGTCTTCCTGAACTTGTTACTTCATCTAAGTCATCAACTTGCTAAAGCTCATTCCCTGAAGTACCAACTAAGCTAAAAGGCCCACCTTCTAGAGGTGTTGCTGTAAATGTCAGTGTTGGTAATGCTCGCTAAGCATGAAGCACAGTAAGCACTCAATTGTAGTTATTGCTATTATTTTAAATGATAGGCAAAAATATTTCTCAAAGTCATGCCTGATGTTTTCTGATGGACTAATTTGCATGGAAAACCACAAGGCACTAGCAACAATTATGACCTGATAACATTCATTTTTTTTTATAGGACCAAAGTCACCTTTAAAAGGAGGGTTTTTGGAGACTGAAAACAATATCATCCAAGTCTCCACTATTTGCTCATTCCAACTCATGCAGATTATGGGGACTCAATGCTGCACATGACTAAATATTTATTTAAGAGGTAAAAGGGCTTTGAAATTTTTTTTCAGATTAAAAGACTGAATGAAGTGCTTATACCATATAATTTGTAACATCTCCATCAGAGACTGGGGCAGCATTCCACAATCACAAAACATCTAAATATTGACATTAAGTGGAATAAATAAAGACTGTAACTAGCTTTGTGCCAGTTCAAGTCAGCCACCAAATGAGCTCACTGTGAACCTAAGAAAAGACTTTCAGCTTTTAGGGTCTTTTACCTTCTAAAATAAAGTCCCTATACTCAGACATTTTACTGTTGTGTCTTTATCTTGAAGAAATAAAATCTGTCAGTGCACAACATTGTAAAACAATGTTTATTGCAATATTGCTTTTGGTAGCAAAGAGTTGGAAAGTCTTAAATGACTGCCACTAGGAAGATGGATTAATACAAAATGGTGAATACACAGGATAGAATACTATACACACACTACAAAGAATGACATTCTTTAGAGAAAGGTTTCTCAATCTTGGCACTACTGACACCAGGGGCCAGAGAATTCTTTGTAGTGAGGGCTTTCCTGTGTATTATAGGATGCTTAGCAGCATCCCTGTCCACTATACACTAGATACCAGTAGCATCCTACCCTCTACCTTAGCTGTGACAATAAAAAAAATGCTTCTAGTCATTCCCAGCTGTCAGCAGGAAGGCAAAACTGCCTCTAGTTAGGAATTGTTCTAGAGCTAATCATACATATGGGCAGCCCTAAACCATTGAATAGTGGAGGGAAAAAAATCAAGATACAGAATAGCATTTATTGCACAATTCCAGTTTTATTTAAATGTATGCATATAATTTATGCATATAGACAAATGTCTGAATAGCTTTATATACAACAGACTTAATGAATGCCTTAGGAAGGTGGGGTGGAAAGTCTGCAGTGGGTGCAGACTTTCCTCCTTTACCCACTGATGCACTGTTTCCATTTGGTAAATTTTTGTTTCAGAAATGTGTTTTCTGAAAAATAAAATCATGGTACACAATTTGACAGTAAAAGTCAGGGTTTAAAACTGAGAATGAAAGTCTTTGGAAAAGGATGTGTGGTCAGGACAGGAGAGAACCCCCACTAGAGATGGGTGTCCAGGAGGACTCACAGGAGAATTGGTGGTTGCCAGCGCCTGTGTCCAGCACCCTGGCCTGTAAGAGGCTAATACCATTATCTGACCATCAGATCAAAACTGTTTTGCAGAATAACAATCCTCTAACTGCACACTCCCAACTTCTCCTGAGGGCTTTTTTTTTGTTGTTATTCTTCTGAGGCAGAACGTAAAGGAATCCTGCCAGGAGTCAGCTGAAAGGACAAGTGCTGAAAGATTCAGTTCTATTTCCACCTACTGGTAGGAAAAAAGACAACAATGCAGAATTCAGAAAAGGCAGTGTAACCCTCAACCACCCAATTCACGTTCACTCCCTGTCCAGCCCTTATAAAGACCTTTGTTCTATGAACTCCTACTGCAATGGACCAAAGTCTCAGAATAATATAAGGTTAACTGGATTCCAAAAATTGAGTTATTGATTAAATCAACCACTACAGTTTATGTTGTATCTGCCTTCACTCTGGGCTGAAAGAGCTGTCACGAACACATACAGCATTACTTTCATTAACTTCCCACTGAAGACTCTCTCTAATACGAATAGCTCTTCTATGAGGCCCTCCAGAGTTCACACAAAGCAGCATAACATGGAGGTTAAACACACACACACACACACACACACACACACACACACACACACACACACAGAGTCTCTGAAGTCAGAAAGACCTGGGTTCAAGTTACAGGTGTTTCCATCTACTAGCAGTTGACCTTGAGCAAGTCACTTAACCTCTCCAAGCTGCTGTTTCCTCTCCTGCAAAGTGGCAGTCCTAATGATATCATTTTATAGGGCTGTTAGTATTAGATGAGCTCCTGTATTCAGCACAGTACTTGACTAATAGGAAATGAGGGCTATCTAGTTTTGTTATACAATAATTCCACTGACTTCCACCCATTTCCCATATGGAAAACTGAGGCAAAGGGTGATGCTCAGAGGAAGGGAACTGGACATGGTGACCCATTCTGAATGATACTCCCTCACCCAGGTCATGGTGCAGACCTCCCTGAAATCCCCGGTTTTCCCACTTTACTCAGGAAGAAGATATCATCTGTTGCCATAACAGAAATGTTGGCATATTTGTCTCATGACATGCATGTTTCCAGTATAGGATCCAAATACATTCCCTTTGTGCAAAGGTAGGCTCAGCTTGAGTAAGTTAGAACCAATACCAATGCCTTCACCCCATCGTACTTTTATTGTAAAAAATAGGATGCCAGCAATTATTAGTCAGTAGAAAAAGTATTCAGTCTTCTAAAACAAATGACTCCCCAAATCCATATTTATGGGTTTGTCACCTAATTTTCAACCAATTTTGACTTCTCACATAACATGTCACGAACATTGATACATTCAAACAAAATGAAAATTCTACTCGCCTAGTATTTGTAAATGACTTATTGCTATAACCAAAAATAAAGGTACATTTACACAATGGAATTCTACACAGCAAAGAGAAAGAAGGAGCTTCTACCCTTTGTGACAGCATGGATGGAACTGGAGCATTGTGCTAAGTGAAATAAGCCAGGAGGTGAGGGACAAATACCATATGATCTTACCTTTAACTAGAACATAATCAACAAAAGAAAAAAGCAAACAAAATATAACCAGAGTCATTGAAATTAAGAACAATCTAACAATAGCCAGGGGGGAGGGGAAAGGGGACAGTGGGGAGAAGGACTTTCAGGAACTACTATAAAGGACACATGAACAAAACCAAGGGGGAGGGTGGAAGCAAGGGAGGGGAGGGGGGAGGGGTGGGGAGAAAATGCAGACAACTGTAATTGAACAATAAAATAATTAAACAGAAAAAATACAAAAAATTATAAAGTATAAAAAATATGTAAAATATTCTAAAAGATTAATTCCACTACTTGTTAAAGAATTGGGAATTTAAATAAATAAATAAATAAATAAATACATAAATAAATAAAGTACCAGGTGCCTACATTGCATTGGGTGATGAAGGGAAGGTGCACAGCTGCCCTCAAAGAGCTCATAGTCCAGCTGGAGATGTGGGCCTGTCCCTGGCCAACTAGCCATTCTGCTAAAGGTACAAAAACAAAATATTGCAGAACTGAAGACAGAGAGAGACCAATTCTGATGGTGGATACAGTGATTCAGCAAAGATCCCACAGGAAGATCATTCTTGAAAAATAAGAATTGAATGCCAGGAGAAGAAGGGGGAAAAGAGAGGCAATGAAGGGACTTCAGAGGCCCAGACACTTGAAACCCTACTGTTTTTATGGAAAACCTTATGCATAGACCCGTTTATACAGGAATAAATTGTCTATTTAATAAGAGAGGAACAGAACTTGATAAAGCTTTTCCACTTGGTATTACATAAATTTTTCCTTAAAAAAAAAACCAATGCTAAGATCTAGTAAATGGATCATTGCAAAACTGAAATCTCAGGAAATAAAGCTATTAATATCAGTAACTGGCCTAGTGTCATCTTCCAAAAGCAAATGTATTTAAGCATCCCTTAAAAGAGCTTTGGTGTATCACTATGAAATTTATATCCTAGCAAGACAGTATCATATTATATTCAAATACTTATATTAATGCTGTTATAAATGGATATTTACACTCCTCACTTAATAAAGTTAGTCATAACACATTTCCATTTAGAGATAAAAATCACCAGGTTGACTAAACCCAGGACACAAATAGCAAATGGATTTTCATATTGCATGCCAGCTCTAATCAACTTTTAGAAGTGCTTGGGATGTATCATCATGAAGAATTTTTAGGTCAGGCTTGGGCTCACCAAAAATAAGTGTCATGATGACTATTAGTGAGACCTGCTGTGCATGCAGTGGGTAAATGGCAGCATATGTTCCCAGCATTACCATGTCTGACTTAAAAATTAAAGAAAGCTGAGAGAAGAGGAAATAAATATCATTCAATTGGTGTCTATTCACTGAGTAGTAAAAACACCCCCAACATGCTTTCTCCTTTCTTTACTCCACATCAATTTTGCTTTAGTGTCTTTACTCCCCCATCTGGAATATCTTCCTCTCTGAACTCCTTCTACACATTCCTCCAGGTGTAACTCAAGGCCCACTTTCTATGTAGCCATTCCTGATGATTTCCAGTCTTCACTGAACTCCATATGAATTTAAACATATCAGTCACAAGTTTATAATCAGTTATTTGAAATTCAAAATATGTTTACCCATAGAAAAGAAATATATAAATGTTGATTAGTATCCCTGAATACTAATCCCCTCAATGGTGTGGCTCAGTTCACCAGGCATTGACCCACAAAGCAAAAGGTCACTGGTTTGATTCCAGGTCAAGGGCCTGGGTTGTAGGGTTAGTCCCTGTTCCAGGTGTGTACAGGAGGCAATTGATTGATGTTTCTCTCCCTCTCTTTCTCCTTCCCTTCCTCTCTAAAAATAAATAAAATTTTTAAAAAAATCCTTAAGTAATGACATGGGGAAAAATGTATTTACCAGAATATTCATCATGTAAAGGTGAATGGGATGAGATGCTCTGGGAGGGGTTGGGGGATGTCTGTTGTAGGGGGGGAATTGCATCCAAGAAAATGCCCAAAACTTGGGGTGGGAAGCTGGATAGGGAAAAATGAAGACAGGAGCTAGAGAGCTGGGTGTTCTCTGGTGTGGAATGTGGGGGACAAGGAGGGGAGAATAAAGAACTAGAACCAACTGGCAGAGGAGACTTTGCCATTGGAGATGCCAGAGTAGGGTTGAAGTTGTTGCTGAGGGAAAGGTAAGGTCAACCCTCTCCTTAGTAAACCTCCATGTTGCTCATCCATGCTTCTGTGTGGAGAGTGGCAGCTTCTGGGGAGACCCTCAAGAGGAGGGCCACCTATGATATCAGGTGACATTCACTGGACCCCTCATCATAACGTAAGAAAATAAAGACAGAAAACTCATTGCAACTCTTGGAATCAAATGTAATTAAAAAATAACACAAGTGTCACTGTTAACGTTTGAGAGAAAAAATGGTTTATTTGTAGGAAAATAAAAAAATAAGTAGAAATAAATGGAAGTTTGGGAATTAATAAATAAATGGAGACATTCTGAGTAGTTTCTAAGCTTTTGTTTGTATTGATCACAAACTCAAATACCTATAAGAGCCAAGCAGACAAATGAAATGCTGGATGGGGCCAAGTAGGGAGCAGGGAAGGTGAAAGACAGGGACAAGGACCCCCCGCCAACACTCACATTCAAATTTAAATTCTAACAATAATGACAATAATAGCCCAGCATCAAAGGAATACTGACTTTCAACCTTAGTAACTTCTCTCATGCCCATCTTTTGGATGAAGAAATTGAGGAAGGGAAATTCAGCCATCTGTCCAAGACAAAAAAGTGGTAGAACTGAGAACCAAATTCAGGAAGAATGACTCCCATCCCCTTAAACAGTGCACTGGAGCATGGCTCTCTAAATCAGCCACCAGTGAGGCATTTTTTAGCACCTCAATGGAATGAAATGGTGAAAGAGAAACATAAAAGAGAAGACGGAAATACAAGGTCAAAAGTTAACGTAAAGGAGAGGGCAAAAATAAGAGTGATAACAAAGAGGGAGGAAGGGAAGCCATGAGATGGCAAAGACACAAGAGACTTTCTGATGTAACCAGATCGGGTAAAAGGGAGACAGGTACAAAGAGAGGGAAGGAGATTTAAGAAAAGGTGTGTATGTACAGCAGGAAATACTGCTGAGGTGGTGGCTGGGGTGGGGGGAAAATATATGAAATGGACACGTTTTCCCAGACAGGGAAGAAGGAGGAAGAGCCAGGAGTCAGGCTCAAGGTGGAGCCATTGGCACAGAGGAAACATTTCCCAGCCAGGATGGCCTCAAGGTGTGAGAGGAGCAGGGAGGCAGGGAAGAACTGACAACCCTTCCAGCCCTTCAAGTCTGCATGGGACACCAGAAAGGCCTTGCCCAGAGAGAAAAGGTGTTAATTTCTTAGAAACAACTCTAAGTCCAAGATCGCAGCTTGAATCCCAGCTCTAGCACTTGCTAGCTATCTGAACTTGAGAAGATGCTCAGCCTCCCTGAACTTCACTATTCATTGCTGAAATGGGGATAGTAATGTCTCCTCCCAGAATGGTTGGCAAGATAAATGTGCCAATGGGTGTAAAGTGTTTAGCACACTATCTTGGCATATAGCATGTTCAAGGTCACATCAGGAGGAAAGGATTAAGTTTAGCAGTACACTAAAAAAAAGCTCTATAGAAAAGGAGGGGGGACTTCCGGTCAAGATGGAGGCATAAGTGGACACATTGCGCCTCCTTGCACAACCCAAATTAAGGACAACAAAGATTTAGAAACAAGAAAACAATCAGAACTGATAGAAAATTGAACTGTATGGAAGTCCAACAACCATTCATCCAGACTGGTAAGAGGGGCAGAGTCAGGCAGGAAAAAGTGGAGGCTGGTGAACCCAGACAAGCAGGCAGTAGCTAGAAGATCCCAGGCACAAAGGCAGCAGCTAGTGGACCCCAGGCACCAGGTGGCAACGGGCAGACCCAGCAAGGGCGCACAAGGCAGCTGGCTGACCAGGCGGTTCCACATTCCCGCGCAGATAATCCAGGCGAAGGGGAACAGCAGAAGGGACTGGAATCTGAGAGAGAGCAGAGCAAGTGCCATTGTTCCCTCTTGGACCCCACCCCCACATATAGCATCACAACCCAGCGACTGTGCTGCCCCGCCCTGGGGAACACCTAAGGCTCCGCCCCTTACTATGTAACAGCCACGACCAGAACCCCCCCCAAAAAAATACCAAAAATGACACAAACAGGAGAACAGATCAAAGCCCCAAAGCCAATTCATCTAAGGGAACAAGAGATAGCCAACCTATCAGATGTATAGTTCAAAGCACTGGTGACCAGGATGCTCACAGAATTGGATGATTTTGCTCACAAATTAGATGAACAAATGAAGGCTACAATAAGTGAATTGAAGGAAAACACACAGGGAACCAATAGTGATGGGAGGAAAACTGGGACTAAAATCAATGGAGTGGACCAGAAGGAAGAAAGAAACAACCAAACAGAAAAGAAGGAAGAAACAAGAATTCAAAAAAATGAGGAGAGGCTTAGGAACCTCCAGGACATCTTTAAACGTTCCAACATCTGAATTACAGGGGTACCAGAAGGGGAAGAGGAAGAGCAACATGTCGAAAACTTATTTAAACAAATAATAAAGGAGAACTTCCCCAATCTGGCAAAGGAAATAGACTTCCAGGAAGTCCAGGAAGCTCAGAGAGTCCCAAAGAAGGTGGACCCAAGGAGGAACACACCAAGGCACATCATAATTACATTAGCCAAGATTAAAATGAAGGAGAGAATTCTAGAAGCAGCAAAGGATAAAGGCAGAGTCACCTACAAAGGAGTTCCCATCAGACTGTCAGCTGATTTCTCAAAAGAGACCTTCTAGGCAAGAAGGGGCTGGAAAGAAGTATTCCAAGTCATGAAAGTCAAGGACCTACATCCAAGATTGCTCTATCCAGCAAAGCTGTCATTTAGAATGGAAGGAAAGATAAAGTGCTTCTCAGAAAAGGTCAAGTTAAAGGAGTTCATCATCACCAAGCCCTTATTATATGAAATGTTAAAGGAACTTATCTAAGAAAAAGAAGATAAAAAATAGGACAGTAAAAAGACAGCAAACTCACAGATATTAACAACCACACTTAAAACAAAAGCAAACTAAGCCAACATCTAGAACAGGAACAGAAACACAGAAATGGAGATCACATGGAGGGTTTGCAACAGGGGAGTGGGAGGAGGAGAGAGGGAAAAGGTACAGAGAATAAGTAGCATAGATGGTGGGTAGAAAATAGACAGGGGGAGGGCAAGAATAGTGTGGGAAATGTAGAAGCTAAAGAACTTATGACACATGGATATGAACTAAAGGCGGGGAATGTGGTGGGAGTGGTTGTGCAGGGTGGAAGGGAATGATGGGGGAGAAATGGGACAACTGTAATAGCATAATCAATAAAGTATATTTTAAAGAAAGAAAAGGAGGGGCCTAAAATGGATGGGATTTGAAGAAAACTCAGAAAAAGGAACTGTGGCTGCAGTGCCAGGGGAAGGTAGGAATTGAGGAGGAAGTTCTTGAAGGCAAAGAATCAACAAATGCAGATCTTCTGTCTGTGATGACCAATTGGGTGAAAACTGTTCCAATTAAAGGGAATAGTAGGATACCACTTCACACCAGTCAGAATGGCCAACATAAACAAATCAACAAACAACAAGTGCTGGCAAGGTTGTGGAGAAAAGGGAACCCTAGTGCACTGCTGGTGGGAATGCAGACTGGTGCAGCCACTATGGAAAACAGTGTGGAATTTCCTCAAACTAAAAACAGAACTGCCTTTTGACCCAGCAATTCCACTGCTGGGATTATACCCTAAGAATCTTGAAATACCAATTCAAAAGAACCTATGCACCCCAATATTCATAGCAGCATTACTTATAATAGCCAAGTGCTAGAAACAGCCTAAATGCCCACCAGTAAATGAGTGGATCAAAAAACTATGGTACATTTACATAATGGAGTACTACACAGCAGAAAGAAAGAAGGAGCTCCTACCCTTCGCAACAGCACGGATGGAACTGGACAGTGTTATGCTAAGTGAAATAAGCCAGATGGTGAAAGACAAATACCATATGATCTCACCTATAAATGGAACCTAATCAACAAAACAAACAAGCAAGCAAAATATAACCAGAAATATTGAAATTAAGAACAATCTGACAGTGACCAGAGGGGAGGTGGAAGGGGATAACGGGGGGGAAATGGGGAAGGGTCATCAAGGAACATGTACAAAGGACACATGGACAAAACCAAAGGGGTGTAGGACTGAGGGTGGGAGGTGGGGATAGTTGGGGTCAGGGGGAGTGGTGGGGGGAAAATGGAGACAACTGTACTTGAACAACAATTAAAAAAAAAACTGGTACATTTACACAATGGAATACTATGCAGCAGAAAGAAAGAAACTCCTACCCTTCAAGACAGCATGGATGGAAATAGAGAGTATTATGCTGAGTGAAATAAGCCAGGTGGTGAAGACAAATATATGATTTCACCTATAAGTAGAACCTAATCAACAAAACAAACAGGCAAGCAAAATAGAATCACAGACATGGAAATAAAGTATAAACTGAGTGACCAGAGGGGAGCTGGGAGGGGGATAACAGATGAAAGAAGGGGAAGGGTCAAGGAACTTGTATAAAGGACTCATGGATAAAGACAATGTGGCAGAAGACAGATTGAATGTGAGAGGTGGGGGGTAGGTGGGGCAGGGGAGAGTTAATGGGGGAAAATGGGAACAACTGTAATTGAACAATAAAAAAATTTAAAAATTAAAAAAAATTGGCCTCAAACTAATAAAATTAAATCTGTAAGTAAATCAAAGTTAAATATTAGTTTAACAACAAAAAATAAAGGGAATAGTAAGGGAAAATGTTTAATATGTAGGGGCATTGAAGCGTGGAAAGGCTTGGAAGATTTGCTCAAAAATAGCATATCCATTCCAAGCAGTAACTTGTTCGAATGCTATGGAGGCAGCTGACCTAGTAATTGGGCAATCACAGCCTGAACCAACACACTCACTTAGGTAGCACATATACCTCAATAAAAGGGAGGAGGGGGGTGGTGCAGAGAGGTACTGAGAGAACAAACTGGCCTGACCTGGGGATCAACATTCCTGGTGAAGGGAAGGAAGCTTAGCTCTGCCTCTTTAGGATGAAGCTATTAACCAGTGTGTTGGCTCAGAGGAGGAATCTCAGACATTTGGGCACCCCTTACACTTCCTCTGATGTTCTTAACATATTTGCTCAACATTTATTAGTTGGAGTGAAGATAAAAACTGACCCTCTAACACTAAGAATATGTATATCTCATTCTGTATATTAAATGAGAGATTACACTGATTGATGGCATGTTGTTGTTTTTTTTCCCCTAAGCCAGGCATCTTAACTTTAGTTTCAAATTAAGATGTCAGTATCATGCCATACATTACTCAGTTTCAGAACTGGTTGATGCTATGCGCCAATGACAACTGGCCCTTGGCTGTGTTGATGCTGATGCCTGTGGCTGCAGGTACAGCCTACATGCTTGCTCACTTCTGGGGCTGGCCAGCACTAGTGAGTGTGGTTTAAAACAGATTTTACTCGATGGAAGAAGACTTCCCATGAAAAAAGTCAAATTCTTCCTTCTCTAGTCATATTAGGAGTTGACTATGGAAAGCTGAATTAACTGGTACATTATCCCCAATATATTGTAGCACTCATGTAGTACGTCTGATAGAACTGGGGTCCCCAGAGAGTTGCCCCGTAGATCTGCCTTTAGTCAAACCCCACCTCACTCCTTGAAAGACACATTCCTTAAATCATAGCCATACTCTGTTTCCTCAAGGCATGGCTTCAAAAGGTGATAGGTTTGGGCCAGATGCCTGTCCTGTGCTTCCAGAACTGTGGTTCTTAAATGCCAAAACTTTGAATATTACCATGAATTCTGATCTAGAACTTTCTTCTTGTCCCATACCTCAATATGCACCATCCAGGGCTATTTTATTATTCCTGAGTAGAGTTTTTGCTTTGGGTCTTAACCTCAAATGGTATTCAATCTCCATTGAACTAATCAAGTTATGCCAGTTCCATAAAATGAACCAGGTGGCTTGCCATGTATTTATTTGGGGACAATTGCACAGCATTAATAGTCTGCATTTCTCTTGAAAGCTACCTGATATGAAGTAGGGGCAGAGAGAGGGAGGATATGGGATCTGTAGCATAGGTTATAACAGTGAAAGTTATTTATTTTCTCTAAGTTGCAGTCTTCTCAATTGTAAAGAAGGGATGTTTGCAAAAGATTCTTTTCCCTCCACTCCTCATTCATGCCTTTCATCCACTGTCTATTAAATATCTCCCATTTTCCAAGCTCTATGCTAAGCAATGGAGGAAGGCAAGTGGGTAGTAAGGAAAAGATAAATAAAACACCATCCTATCCCTGGTGAGTTTATGGTTTAGTAGAGGAAGACAGCCATGTAAATAAATTAATGCAGTCAAGTGCTACTCATAGCAAGAGACTCTATGGCAGACTGGTTAACAGTTAGAGCCACACTGCCTGGCTTCAAATCCTGGCTCCATCAATTACTAGCTGGGTGATCTTTGTGCAGTTTTACTTAACTACAATGTGCCTCAGTTCACTCATTTGTAAAATGGAGATAGTAAATGTGCATTGAGGACTTAAACTTGACACATGCAAACTTCTCAGGGCCTGGCACAGAGTAAGCATTCCATACATGTTAACTATTATTATAATGATGGAATAAGTGTGGGCTATTCTGAGAGCAAAAGGAAGGAGTGGAAAATTCTATATGGTGAGGAGGTTCAAGAAAGTCTTCATAGAGATAGTGTTACTTAAGTCACTTTTGCAAAAACTTTGGTAGTTATAAGGTGGATAAGAAAAGAGTGGGCATTCCAGACAAAGGAGGTTATAGAAGCTGCAGGGGAGAATGGGAGGCAAGAAGAGATGAGGCAAGAGGGACAGCCTGATAGAAGAGGACAGTATGTGTCACAATGATGGTTTGCCCCTTATTCTGGTTAGAAACCCATGCTAAGTAACTGCCATTTATGTGCCTCATCCCGCCCCCTCCACTTCCCCAAATTCCACTGTGCTTCTTTCTCTACCATGCTCCATGCCCTGGAGGCTGACCAATATAGACTGCAACACCAGCTCCCTGTCCCTCCTCATCCAGTGTGGAACACTGGCAAGAATTCAGAAGGAGAGAGAGGAGGAATATTTCTTTTCTCTTTCCTGTTGCTGCTACAGGTTGATGCATTTTTCGAGGGTCAGGCAGCCTTCTCCCTCCTCCTACCCTTTCAGGGCCCTGTTGCTAGCCCTGGGGTACTGCACTAACCCTTATGTGTGTTCTGCTCCTCAACACACTGTTGTAAATATCACCTTCATTAAACGCTCTTCAAATTATCCATTTTGAGTATGCCATGTGCCTCCTGTCTTGATCCTAACTTAAAAGACTCCCAAGGGACTTTTAACAGAAAAATGATATGAGCAGATTTGCACTTCAGAGAGGTCTTTCTGGCTCCTAGGTGGAGGATAGTTCAGGGCCATCAAAAATAAAGGCAGAGCTTTTACCAGTGCTTTGCAACCTAGGAATACTTGCTACAAATATAGATTCCAGGGCCCCACCACTGAAGACTCTGCATTGGTAGGCCTGGAATAGGCCTATATCTGTTTCTTTAAATGAGGATTCCATGTGACCATGATGGAATCTCACAGTTGTCCAGAACACTGGTTAGTGTGTTGGGCAGGAACCAGTACAGATCTAGAGGCAGATGTAGGGGGAGAGTTGATGGGCAAGTTCTGGCCCTGGAGGGCATGGAGGGATGGGGAGGGAAATCAGAGGCAAAGGCAAAGGAATTTGTTTTAAGAAGGCCAAAGGACACTGATAGCAGACAAAGAAAAATGAGTGTAAAAAGGAAGTTAAAGGAATTCTCACTTTGTAAACTTTAATTCTCATGAAAGTAGGTGGCAGAGTCATATACTGTGACTCACAGGGTAGGTGAAGGTGTAAAGCCAGAGTGATGTAGGTTTGAATGGCCATTGTTGGGCATGGGGTAGAAAATGATGACAAGGAACATATTAAGACTGCTTGGTGAAGCTGAGATAAGAGATGGTAAATTTGTGTGCCATGTGAGGACTAAGTTTTGTCATTCTCTCCAGCAGTACTTAGTAGTCCATGTCTACAGTTGGAAGAGGCAGTAATTGGATTGATTCGAATCGGAAGGGTGGCAGAGCAGGTGTAATAGAAAGTCAAGGAGACCAGCATGTTGAACTCACACACAAGCACTGGAATAGCGGAACTAAAACATGAGGGGTAGCAGCCAATGAATGCTGTCCTTGGTCCTGAACTAGCTTGCACACCAGGGCATAATCATTTCACTGTAAGGTTGGGGTTGGGTTAGTACATGTTCCCCTGCTCCTCAATAATATCCCACCACATAAGACTCATGGTGTCAAAAGATTGTGCTTCCAACCCCATAATACTGTGACCACTATTAATACAGCCTACAGCCTGGGTACCATCATTTGTTGAAGATACAGTTCCAATAGTTAAGAAATATTTAAGGAATTAATTCAACAAGTCCTGACTGAGAACTTTCTGTGTGCCAGGCAAGGGATAGAGCAATAAAAAAATATACAGAAAGTTTATTCCCAAGTCAAATCTTTCATTTGCTTTTCTTAAAGAACATCGAAGGAGCCCATTCACTCCTTCCCTTTCCTCTCCAATTCCTTTTCACCTTTCAGCAGCTGCAGAGTGCTCAATGCAAATTGACCTCCCCCAAGTTCACTCTCTCCACATACAGGGTCCAGCAGAAATAATGCCCGCTTGAGTGTGATTGGTAGGGTCCGTAAATGTCGCATATGAGATGGGCAGCAATTTGAACATTTCACCTAAAATGTCACACGGTGTGCTTGAGTGTGATGTTGTTATGTTATGGAATTACATGCTTATGACTTGTAATAAAAGATTTTTGTAATAAAAAGGAACATTATTTGTGCAGAACCTTGTAGATCTTTGTAATTTCTGTTCTTTTCTTCCTTCCTCCTAGATGTCCATTATATAGATGAACTTAGCTTCTCTCTCGGCCAGCCAAAATACTAGCTCTTTAGGAGCCAGCCAAAATACTACTTCTTTAGGAAGAGAGAGCAAATGGAACAGTAAGAAAACAAACACAGACTTGTCTTTAGCAGGCTAAGAGGGGAAAGTCTGTGAATGTTGATATAGTAAGTTTTGTGCCATGTTGGTATCTAGAAAGTCCTCCCCAAGCAGAGTGAGAGGCCACATCACTGGCTCTATCAGCTGACCGTGGAACCTTCCTCCAAATGATCTGAAGCTGACAATACCATCTGTGGAATTGTGCCAAGATCTTTGCTGTCCTCTAGCAGCCAATGGTCTTATTTCTCCCTGATGGCAGGGGCTGACCCTAACTTTTCTGGCAGGGTGATAATACTCAATTAATTTTTAAAAAATCATTAATTAAAGGTCTTCTTTTATTTTCCAGGACTTGAACTAAATGCTGGGAACACAGAGATAATTAAGGACAACTGCTGTCCTCAGAGATTTTGTAATTCAATGGGGCAAGCAAATATGATGCAGTAAGTTCTAGGTCTGCAACTTGACCAAAGTACAGAGAAAATGATGCAGATAGAATTTTGTTTTCAGTATGCTAGGAGAGAGAATTGGTGATGGGAATCCAAAGGTCATGCCTCTTATTCAGGAAGAAATAAAGGCAGCAACAGTATAAGATTTTACACATAGGGTAAAAAACCAAGAGAAGGCTGAACATGAGTCTGGATCTAGGACTGGAAAACTAGGTTTACATTTCCCCAGATGGCAGGAGTCACAATCCAGAGTAAGTAGGTCAAAGGGAGGGAAAGGAATGCATGGTATCACCTATCTAGGGTAATCCAAGAGTTTGGGACCAGATTAATGGATCGTTGAAACAACAATAATCAGATATCTCAATGACCAGCGCAGACAAAGGTCCAAACTCATGACAAGTAGAGGCAAGGGGTGAGTGACCAGCTGGGGTAGGAGATATACACATGGAGAGCGACAGTCAGAGATAAGCTAGTATAAGATCTAAGTACAGATGGTTTCCCTAAGGGATGCTGAATGAAAAGCAGAGGCCAGGACTCAATGTGGATGTCAAATACTTTGGAGAATAGAACAAGGAATGAGAAAAAAAGTCTTTAGATCATGCTCCAAGAAAGCAATTGCAGAACAACACACAAACACACACACACACACACACACACACACACACACACACACACACACCCCACTCCCTCCAGTTATTGCTCAAGGCTCTACTGAGAAAGGTCAAGAAGTAGCAGAAACAGGGCTAGGTTACTGTTTCCTGTGGCACAGAGGTTCTAAACACTCCTCATCCTTCAACAAGCATGGCCATGTAATGAGCAATTAATATGACCCAACTTCTGTGCCTAGTGCTTTTAGTGCACTATTTCATTTTTTACCAAATCCACATGGTAAAGGTTACCATCATCATTTTTGGCTGAGAGAATGGAAGCTCAGAGAGAGTAAATAAGTTGCCCAGGGTCACCCAGTTAGAAGAGAAGAAGCTAAGATCTGAACCATAGCTCTGCTGATTGCAAGGCTCATGTTCTTAGTCATTAAGGTAGTTTTCTATACCATGATTAAATTCTCTGGGGTCTGCTCATTGTGATCACTCAGATTTGGAGATAAGGCAAAATGAGTTTCTATAGGAATAAAAATGTACAACGCATAGAAATATGCAAGGCCAAGGATGTCCTTGTACAGTTAATAGCCATGATGTTAAGAAACATCGCCAATCATAAAAGTGTGTGTTAAAGTCCCCAGGCCTGGCTCTTGCCTATCTCCTAATAATCTTCAACCAACCCCATCTACTCCTGCTTCTCTGCCTCTGGTCTTCCTTCAGTATTTACAACATGTGCTGCAATCCCTCTCTCCTCAGGGCCTTTGCACATGCTACTCATTCTGCCTGGAATACTCTTCCTCAGCCTCCTCCTACTCACCTTGACTTAGCAATTACTATTCCCCCTCATGGTACACAATTGAACCTCACTTCCTTACAGAACCCCTCACTGACCACCCCATTTCCCATTAGGTTAGGTCCCATAGAACCATTTACTTTTTCTTCTAACACTTATCACAACTCTAATTAATTTATTTAAGCAATATATCTTCCTCTCACTAAATGGCATGTGTAAATAAAATAGAAGACACGTCTTCTTGTTCACCACAAGTAGTGAACCACCCCTAGTATCTCTATAAATATCCACTGAGTGAATGAATAAATAATGATAAGTAAATAGGGTCAGGGCAGGCCAAAAAATGTGCTAATTGATTAAACTCCTCAGGAAGAATCAATCATTCATTCACTCATTCATGCAGTTCACTCAACACATATCAGAAGAATGTCTACTACGTGTCTACTAACTTTATAATTCACACAGTGCCTGGTATACGGTATACAGTAAATACTCAGTAAGTGTTAGCTGTTGGCTTCTTGATTTTTCTTGCCTTCAGATTACAAAGACAATATTTTTAGCCCTCAAGCAGAAAATAGGAGGATAACAGCTATGGAAGCTAATTTCCACCTTGCATTGCTGGAAGGTCCTTCCCAGATTTTATGTTGGCTCCTGAACAACATAGTAAATTGTTGTCTCTTTTAATTCACTCTCCAGACCATAGTGTTCTTATAGCCAATCTTGGCAACACATCAGGTTCCAGGAAAGTACATGAATTATCATGGGACTCTAGACTCTACTCCTGAACTTCACAAAAACATGTGATTTTATTAGCAGATCTTTTAAGTATCCTTCTACCCTGATGTTTTCACTTCTTTTCATCTACTCATGGAAGCACCCCCTTCCATTTGCTTTCCCACCTCTAGTTTCACACCCATCAATCCTTGCCCCCTCCCCTCCTACTACCTTTGGCCCAATCCCCAAAAATACCACTTTTTCATCTGGACTTGTTTCCGACCTACTTTCTTCCTGCTCTCTTCAGAACACCTGCTTTGCTGTGTGCAGACCCTGTATCTCCACCTTATTCACCACTCTCCTTCCTGTCCTTCCTTTACAGCAATTTCATCCTTAACTCCAGATATCCCATACTCTAATATCTTCATACATGGAAGCCTCACCTTGTTGGGCAAGCAGAAGATTTGGCTTTCTCATTGCCCTACGCTGGGAGTAAAACACTGAACCACCACCTTCTCCCCAATTCTCACAGGATGTTAATGTCATCTATCTTAGGTCCTGGCTATAGTATCGCCACATCCATAATCCCAGACTAAATATCTAGAACAAAAGCCAGGCAATTTCTCTTTGGCTAATGGCATGCACATCATAAGAAATCCAGCTACTGTTCTGTGTGATGTTAATCACTGCTTTTCATTTCTCCTGGGTCCCTTACTTAAGGGCCAGATCTTCAGTACATTTCAGTCGTCATCCACAGACATGTGGTGTTGCTCTGCTATGTTTTTTTCCATTTCCATGGACTCCTGGAGAACTACCAGTTAGAGATCACCTGCTCGAGCTAATCTTTTGATCTCCAGAAAAAAACTTCATTTTTACTACAACCTGTAATAATATTCCCACACAACTTGTTTCTCTAGCTTTGTCTCAGTGAGAAGCACATTTAGTTTTCTCAGACCAGAAAAATGTAGAACAGGTTTTGCTTGAAATTTGTCATGCCAAGAATCCAGTGTCCTTGTCTCGTGGCTTCCTCCTCCCTGAACCCTTGGAGGCACATTCTCTGCAATTTCCTTAGTCTCACGACCAAAAAACACAGTAAAGTTTCATAAAAATTGAATAAAGGACTTAGAAAAAAAATCTAAGTCCAGTAATTGTGCCTGGGTTCATGCTAACATTAAAGCTTCACAGCTGCAAAAAATATTTCCTACTTTGCAATCACAGTTCAATATAAATGCACTAATCCTTGTAATTTTCATGTAAGGCAAGCCACAAGAGTGCTTATTTCTTCAAAGCACAAGGAAGTAAAGTCTTGCCAAGCTCACAAAACTAAGAAACAGACATTTAGAGCAAGCTAATCATTTCCCATATTCTCCTATATTTTTATTGCTTTAATATTTTCTTTTTAATTAAAATTTCTAACCAGTTCTATCAGCTGTAGACTTCACAAAGTTCCATTGCTAATGATGATAATGATGATGATGATGATGATGATGATGATGATGATATGCCGATGATAGTCCCTATCCATCGAGTACTTCCTAGGTGTCAGGCATCATGCTAAGCCTTTATATGTATCAAGTCACTCAAGTCTTACCACCACATTAGGAAAAAAGAAGTATGATTATCTTCATTTTAGAGCTAAGAAAGTTGAAGCTTAGAGAAGGAAAGTAATTTGACCAAGGCCAAGTGTGTAGTCAGCTTCATTTCAAAACTACACTGCCACTCATACCACCAGAGTCCTGACCTATACACCATATGCCATTAAAATAATGAAAATTAAAGTGTGCATATGGATATTGTTTTTAACAGTCTTTATTTTAAGAAGGCAAACAAAACCCAAACAATGCTTCTAATATAACTTGATATAATTTACTAGTGTGCCCAAGTTAACCAAACACAGGCACTTCTTCAAAAGCCATGATGGAAACAAACCAACCATCCAGAGCAGGGAAGGAATACTCAGTACTTGACCTGAAACTGGGACCACTCATTGTACTCATTAAAACACAAAGAAATAAAATAGAGCTCAAAAAAGCAGTATGTCAAATGTTTTGAAGCACTGTAATAAAAATTGTGTTTCAAACAAAGTAAAAGGTGTGGCAAATGGGATACAAAAGATACCTATCCAGTGCAATAGTACCTGAGTAAGTTAGTTTAGTGTGTTACATAATATTTCTGGTAAGTGAAGCAATGGAGTTATTTTTCTTAATCACACTTCCCAAGGTGCTCGTCTGCCCTGCTTATTGGCCAGTTCTATTGGGCTGCCTTGTTACCCCTCAAAATCTCAACATGTCTAGTGAGAAAAATCATTTTACCTCTAAATCACTATTTCTGCATACCCTCTCTGTTACCGCCAATGGTATCACTTCCTCTTCTGAGATTTCCACCCTTGAGTTACCAATGGTTCCTCCTTCTCCCCCAACAGTCAGACCTCATCAGTTACCATGTTCCCACAACACTTCCTCTGTATTGCTCTGGTCATCATCTGGCACACACCCATTAAATTGCTACCAAGGCCCCAGCCCTGGTCTTTGCAGCAATTTTCTTCTGTTCTATCCTGTGCATCACAGCCTAAGAAATCTGTCTGGGCCATTAATAATGTCATTTCTATATTTGGGAAGTACCAAGGGCTGCCTATTAGTCCTATGTCATTCAAAGTTCTCAACACAGTCATTTTCACATATCTTGCTTTCTGCCACGACTGTGTTTGTTCAGCCAAACTTCTTTTCTTCCTTTTCCTTTCACATTGTCACCCCTCTATTGTCTAATATATGGGAACATACACCTGAACTTGTCATTTAGACAGTTAGGTCAACACAAGCTATATGCCAGTATGTGCATATAGTCATGCTATGGGAATATTCAAAAACTATTGAGGAAAGATTCCCCAAATCTAATCGTTTCTCAGAGACTCTCTATCAGATTAAAGTCATCTCAGCAGATGACTTTAAGTTTTTTGTTTAGATTTTTGTTATAACTTATTTTTGGCAAAGCTGTGCATATGAGAAGTTTTTCCTTTATAGTTTTTTAATAAAATTAATGATAGAATCCCATAATGTTAGAACTGAAACTTTAAAGCATCATTAATCCTTCACCCTATTTTACCAAGGAGGAACTAAACAAGTTAAGTGATTTGTTCTAGATGCCAGACTCACCCCTTCAGGTTCCTGGTCATCACCCGAGTTTTAGAAGACCCACTCAACTCTGCTTACCCTGATTAATGGAGGGAGATGCATAAATTGGCTTTGCTCACAGCATATTTATTTTGTGGCCAAGGAAAACTTGGTCTAGTAATTCAAACAAATTCTTTACATAAGAATTTTTCATATATTCATGTACTATGACTTCCCATGGGAGCCAAGGGGAGTATGAAAGTATGAAATGTAATATTTCCCAAACTTGGTTATCATGGAATGCTTGGCTCAGAAACAAAACAAAACAAAACAAAAAAACTTTGCAGAGATGGAGTTTCACAGAACACACTTTTGAAAGGGCTGTTATAGTTATTGACATTTCTGCCTTTGCAATTTCTGATTCCAGAGTCAGGTACAATCCTGAAAAGGGAAGAGAATCAACAGACTGTATTGAGCTCCCCACAAATGTACACACCAATAATAATAATAACCTTTTTTAATGCTTATGTAGCACTTGACAATTTAAAAAAGCTTTTCAACACATAGTAACAAACAAATGAAGCATTCACTTTCCATTAAAAAATGTCTCCTTGTCACAATTAATAAAAGGGGTCTCCCCAAAAGACTGTTACAACAACTCCATTATAGTTAGGTTTTTGTTTCAGAGAGATGACCAAACAGATAACGAATGGTAAAATATTATAAATAAAAGGGTCTTAAAACTAATCTAGTCCACTGGTTCTCAAACTTCGTACTTGAAGAACATACCTATTCAACTATTAAAGTGAAGAACAGTGTGCCTTTAATAAATAGAAACTTAATAAATAGAAAGCATGAGAAGGAAATAAATTCTACCAACAACCAGTGACCTTGAAAGGAGACTCTGAGCCCTGAGTGCGAATGGCAGCCTGGCTGATACCTCAACTTTAGCCGGGTGAAAATCTGAGCAGGGCATATAGCCATACTGCACTAGGCTTCTCTTCTAATAGAAACTGAGATAATAAATTCATGTTGTTTAAAGGCACTACACTTGTGACAGTCTGCTATGCAGCAATAGAAAACTAATACAGATTTTTGGTAGTTTCTCATTGGAAAAATGGGCAAAGACATGACAAGGGCAATGCACACAAGTTAGTAGAAGTGTAGGTTGCTAATTCTTTAGTGGAAAATTTATCTCTAAGTATTAAGGGTCTCATATATGTCTATACCTTTTGACCCAGTCACTTCAGTTCTAGGAATTTACTCTAAAAGAAATATTTAGAGATGTATACAATATCACTGTATTGTATAAAAATGGTGCAGTCATTTTGAAAATTAGTGTGGTGATTTCTCAAAATCTTAAACATAGAATTACTATAAAACCCAGCATTTTTACTCCTACTTATATACCCAAGGGAATTAAAAGCATATCCACCCAAAAACTTGTACAAAATATTCACAGCAGCATTTTTATAATAGCCAAAAGGTAGAAAGAATCCAAATGTCTAGCAATTTCTGAGTGAATAAGTAAACAGTGAAATAGTCATACAAAGAAATATTATTCAGTCAAAAAAAGAAATGAAGCACTGATACAGGCTACACATGAATGAACCCTGAAAACACTGGGCTAAATAATAACAGCTAGTCACAAAAGACCACATGTTGTATGATTCTGTTTATATGAAATGTCAAAAATAAGCACAGAAAGTAGAGGAGTGACTGGTAATAGGTATGAACATTTTCTTCAGAATGATAAAAATGTTCTAAAATTGATTATGGTGATGGTTGCACAACTTTGTGAATATACTAAAAAGTACTGAACTATACATTTTAAAAGGATGGATTTTATGCTATATAAATTATATCATAATAATGCTTTATTTAAAAATGCTAAGAAGAGCATTACATATAATATGACTCAAAATTTTTTTTAAAGTATATGCATAGAATCAAGTTTGGAAGTTCGCCAAATACTAACACTGACCATTCTTTGCTGGTTCAATTACAGATAATTTTTTCTTTTTCTCTTTTTCGTATTCTCAATTTTGTAGAATAGACATGTAAGTATTAAAATCTGAAAAATCAATTACCTTAAGTATTTGTATACTATCTACCACGGTCTATCCTAGAATCAAAATTAAGAAGGTATTTAATTTAGTATATATGATACTCCCAGTTATTTAATGTTTCATTTCATAAAACAGAACTTCACTGTATTTGTCAAAGAAAAACATAAATTCTAGGTAATCTTCAAACCACATTTAAAAAAACACTTATCTAGTCCAATACACTGTCTTTTTTCAATCCCCTCTGATTAATGTTATGAAAAGTCAGAGTAATAAGTATAAATTTAAGCATTTGGTGCTGCTTTTTAAAAATGGAACCAAAAGAATGAATCTTCTTTACCTTTTGTAAAATTCATACCTACTGAGGTTGGAAAGAGTTTACTAAAAATTATAATATTGTGGAGGTCCAAGATGGTGCCAGAGTAGAACACTGAACTCATCCCCTGCTATGAGCAAACTCAAATATATACATACAGAGAGAGCAATTATTCCTGTGAGACACAAACCACTTCTAAACAACAAACAAGGGAAAGAGAAGGAATAGAGAAGGCTGAAAAACTGCAGGGACTCTCTGGCACAGTGGGAATTCTCTAGACTGGAAGAGTCAATGAGCACCATTGTTCACAGCCCCCTGCACTTTGATAGGGTGGGCAGAAGAAGCTCTATTTGGGTGCTTTAGCCTACCTGCAAGATTGCCACAGTGCATTCCCAGCTACATCGCATGAGCCTTTTGCCTCAGAACAAAGGGAACAAGCAGGAACAACAGGGCATCAGGACAGCACCTGACTTCCCTGTAGGGAACCAGTCCAGTGCAGGAGGCTAGTGCCCCAGGCACTGTAAGTACCTGCCCTGCTCCAACCTGCTTCCCAAAACTACATAGCATACAAAGCCTAAACACAGGCCATTTCTACACAAGACTACTTTATAAGAAACAAGAGAGAGACTGTATAGAGAAGGCTGTGGAGCCTTCTAGGGACTTCAGGAATTCTGGAATTCTCCAGAGTTGGAGGTGCAGGTGAGCGCCATTGTTTATGTCTACCTCCATCTACAAAGGGTGGGCTGGGCTTTATTCAGGTGTTCTGGCTTGCCTGCAAGGTTGGCTCAGTACAACCTCATAACCTAAGCACATTTCGGCCTCAGACAAAAGGAACAAGCAGGATCAATAGGGCATCAATATACAAACCTGGCCTCCCTACCCAGAGCCACTCAGAATCAGTGGGCCAGTTCCCTGGACACCAGTGCCCTTGGCTCCTACCAGCCTGCCAGAATCACCCAGCAAACACAGCCTACACAGAGACCACTTCTACACAAGGCCAGTCTTTTCCAAAACTGGGAGAGATAGCTATTTTGTCTAATTCATATAGATAAATGTAGAAAGTCAAAAAATGAAGAGAGAAAAAGATCTCTCCTTTACTTATCTTATCTCTTTTACTTTCTTACCTCCATTTCCTTAGGGGTTAATTTTTTGAGAGAAAAATCTCAAAAAAAAAAAAAAAAAAACCCTAAGGAAATGGAGATAAATAAGATCAGATTAGTCACATGGAAGACAGAGTAGTGGAGATCAACCAGTCAAAACAACACACACACAAAAAAAAGAGAGAGAACAAAAGATAAGGATAGTTAGAGACCTCTAGGATAACATCAAGCACTCAAACATTTGCATTATAGGGATCCCATAAGAAGAAGACAGAAAGGGACAGAAACTTTTATTTAAAGAAATATTGGCTGAAAACTTTCCTAAACTGGGAAAGAAAACAAACATATAAAAAGATAGTCAACACCACTAATCATCACAGAAATGCAAGTTAAAACCACAATGTAATATCACTTCACACCTGTCAGAATGTCTGTCATCAATAAATCAACAAATAACAAGTGCCATTGAGGATATGGAAAAAAGGAAATTATCATGTATTTTCAAAGTGTAAATTAGTGCAGCCACTATGGAAAACATTATGGAGATTCCTCAAAAATGAAAAATAGAGCTGCCATATGATCTAGCAATTTCATTTCTGTGTATTTATCCAAGAAAAGAAAAGCACTAATTTGAAAAGATATATGCACCCCTATGTCCACTGCAGCTTTACTAGCAATAGCCAAGATATGTAAGCAACCAAGATGTCCATTAAGAGAGGAATGGATAGCCCTGACCACTGTGGCTCAGTTGGTTGGGGTTATCCTGCAAACAGAAGGGTTGTGGGTTCAATTTTCAGTCAGGGTACATGCCTCGTTTGTGGGTTTGGTCTTAGTTGTGGTGCATACTAAAGACAACCAATTGATGTTTCTCTCTCACATGGATGTTTCTCTCCCTCTCTTCCCCTCTACCTTCCCTTCTCTCTGAAATCAATGGGCATGTCCTCGGGTGAGTATTTAAAAAAAAAAGAGAGAGATGAAAGGATAAAGAAGATATAATATACAGTGGTACCTCAGTACCCATCAATTCATTCTGGAACTCATGACAAGTGGCAAAACTGATGAGTAACCAACTGTTTGCTACTGTGAGACTGATGTACTGACCTCTGTTTCTTCACGAGAGAGGGGTGCCAAGTGGCAAGCAAGCAAACATTTTTTCCCATGCTGAATATATACATACATACAGCAATAAAAAGTATATACGTTCAGCAACAAATGATTCTTGCTATTTACAACATGATGGGCCTAAAGGGTATTATGCTAAGTGAAATGTCAGACAAAGACAAATATGGTACTACAAAAAATAAAAGCAATGAATAAACAAATAAAATAGAAACAGGCCCACAGATATAGAGAACAAGCTGGTTGTTGCCAAAAGGAACATGGGTGGAGGAGACAGGAATTTCAAAAAATACATAAGAAAAAAATACAATAAAGATTAAATAAAAATACATAAATAAAATAGCAATTCTATACAAATTGAACTGTAGATCCAATATAATTCCAATAGATATCTTAGCAAAAAAAAAAAAGCCTACACAGCTTTGGAATACTTCCAAGTATATGAAAAACCAAGGAAAAATGACACCAGTGAAGGCATGTGATAATTTTCCAGTAACTGATCCCATAGAAATGGAATCTACAAAGTACCAGATGAAAAAATTTAAATAATTATTCTAGGGATGCTCGGCACTTTATAAGAACACGGATAGTCAACTCAATGAAATCAGGAAAACAATAATATGAACGAAACAAGAAGTTTGACAGATAAATAGAAATCATAAAGAACCAAACAAAAATTTTGGAGCTCAAGAATACAAGTGAAATGAAAAATGCAATAGAGAGCTTTAAAATCCTGACTTAACAAATCAGGAAAAAAAAATCTTGAAGACAGATCATTTGGAATTATGTAATTACAGGAGGAAAAAAAAGAGAATAAATAGAAATGAAGAATCTTTATAGGATTTATGGCACCTCACTAAGAGAAATGATATACATATTACGTAAATACCAGAAGGAAAAGATTGAGAGAAAGTGGTGGAAAGCCTCTTTAAAGAAATAATGGCATATATACAGGGTGGGCAAAAGTAGGTTTATAGTTGTTTGTGTGGAAAATAATACAGTAATTAATAGGTCCTAACTGGCTAGCTCAGGCAGTTAGAGCATCATCCTGACTCCGCCAAGGTTGCAGATTCAATCCCCAGTCAGAGCACACACAAGAAACTACCAGAGAATGAATAAATAAATGGAACAACAAAAGAAGTGTCTCTCTCTGTCTTTCTAGCTCGCTCTCTCTCTCCCTTCTCTTTTTCCCTCTCTCTCCCTTCCTCCCTCTCTAAAAATCAATAAATTAAAACAAATTTTATTGTTTTCAAGTACAGTTGTTTCCATTTTGCCCCCATCACACCCCCACCACCACACCCATCCTCACCTCCCACACTTGATCCTACTACCTTTGGCTTTGTGCATGTGTCCTTTACCCATGCTGCTCAATGACCCTTCCACTGTATTCCCCATTACCCCTCTCCCTCATCCCTTCTGGTTACTGTCCATTTGCCCTTTATTTCAATATCTCTGGTTATATTTTTGCTTGCTTGTTTGTTTTGTTGATTCAGTTCCACTTATAGGTGAGATCAAATGGTATTTGTCTTTTTTAATATAGTTTAGTGATTATGCTATTACAGTTGTCCCACTTTTTTCTCCCCTTTATTCCTTTCCACCCTGCACACCCCTCCCATCATTCCCCCACCTTAGTTCATGTCCATGGGTCATACATATAAGTTCTTTGGCTTCTCCATTTCCCATACTATTCTTAACCTCCCCATCTAATTTGTGCCTACAATTTATGCTTCTTATTCCCTGTAGCTTTTCCCCCATTCTCTCCCCTCCCCCTCCCCACTGATAACCCTCCATGCAATCTCTATTTCTGTGAATCTGTTCCTGTCCTAGTTGTTTCCTCACTATTTGTTTTCATTGTTTTTTTTTTAAGGTTTAGTTGTTGATAGTTGTAAGTTTGTTGTCATTTTACTGTTTATATTTTTGATCTTTTTCTTAGATAAGTCCCTTTAACATTTCATATAAGTGCTTAGTGATGATGGACTCCTTCAATTTGACCTTATCTGGGAAGCACTTTATCTACCCTTCCATTCTAAATGATAGCTTTGCTGGATAGAGTAATCTTGCATGTAGGTCCTTGCCTTTCATGACTTCAAGTACTTCTTTCCAGGCCCTTCTTGCCTGCAAAGTTACTTTTGAGAAATCAGCTGATAGCCTTATAGGACCTTCTTTGTAGGTAACTTTCTCCTTTTCTCTTGCTGCTTTTAAGATTCTCTCCTTATCTTTAATCTTGGGTAATGTAAATATGATGTGTCTTGGTATGTTCCTCCTTGGGTCCAACTTCTTTGGGTCTCTCTGGACTTCCTGGACTTCCTGGAAATCTATTTCCTTTGCTAGAATGGGGAAGTTCTCCTTCATTATTTTTTCAAATAAGTTTTCAATTTCTTGCTCTTTCTCTTTTCTTTCTGGCACCCTTATGATTTGGATGTTGGAACATTTAAAGATGTCCCGGAGATTCCTAAACCTCTCCTCATTTTTTTGAATTCTTGTTTCTTCCTTTTTTGTTTGATTGTTTCTTTCTTCCTTTTGGTCCACTCCATTGATTTGAGCCCAGTTTCTTTCCTTTCACTATTGGTTCCCTGTACATTTTCCTTTATTTTACTTTTCATAGCCTTCATTTTTTTCCTCTATTCCATGCCCATATGCAACTATTTCTGTGAGCATCTTGATTACCAGTGTTTTGAACTCTGCATCTGATAGGCTAGCTATCTCTTCATTGCTTAGTCATATTTTTTTCTGGAGTTTTGACTTGTTCTTTCATTTGGACCATATATTTTTTTTTTTTTGTCTTGGCATGCCTGTTACATAGTAAGTGACTGTAATCCATTTAGGCTTGCCCTTTTATTCTCTGACTGAGCAGGACATTTTAATTGCACATGAATAATTTGTGTGGTCATTAAACTTTTCACTGCTCACCCCAACAGACTAAAAGCACTCTAAGGGAATGTTATTAATGAAAGGCTAAGGCAGTTCTGACTACTTAAGAGAGAAACCCTGAACTCTCAGAGCTTTCACAAAGTAGTTTATTTTGTGCTCACATAGTCAGCTGTGGGTGCTCAGCAGGAAAACTTCAACATGGTGATCAGGAACAAGGCTCTTTACATCTCCAGCAGGTAGATGGGAAAAGAGAGACAGTGTAGAGGATCAACTAGGAGGTTTTGTTAATGAGCCTACCTAACTGTGGTATACTTTGCTTCAGTCCATATTCCACTGGCCAAAACTCAGGCATATGGCTGAAAGGGAGTCTGGGATGTGGTCTATCTGTGAGCTGAAGAGGAAGGGAAAATGGGTTTGGCAAACAGCTAACCAGTCTTCTTCACAGAATAGACCACCACCTAGATATCTTTTCACCTTCTGCTATTGTGACAGACTGTGCAGCAGTGAGGGACTATGCACCCTAACTGCTATGGGACCCCTTGTGTCACCTAGTGGTATGTCTTTCATTTTCATGACAGAAGAAAGGCCATAAGTTCCATGATAGTAGAAACTAGGTCTGCCTTGTCTTGTTGATCATAGCATGCCTACAGCTAACAAACTTTTTAAGGACTTGGATAAATGATTAAGCCCTGAAGAAATAATTTATTAGCTAAAATATGAAAGAACACTATAAAATCAAGATTAATGAATGAATTAAATCTCCTCAAAAGGTAGATAACATAATGTCAATTAGTTAACTACAAGTTTATGCAGTCATTAGGTATTTAACACAGCTGAAATCACAGGAATCAAACAAGTAATTTATTATTTAAAAGCCTAAAAAATAAATAAAAGCCTCAGAATTGTAAAAATCCCTTCAGAAACATAGAGCAAAAGCTATATTTAGAATGGTTTATATGGTATGAGGAAGGGCTTAAAAATGAGTAGAATTGGATGGAGATTATAATAAGACAGCCCCCCTATACATTACTGGCCACATAGAAGGTATCTAGTCATCATCATTAAATACTATTATGTTGTTTGAGAATGACATTTGGAATTCATAATGGAAATCCCTGAAAAGCAGCAGTCTGTGGGGAAGAAGGAAATCAAAGATTTAGTGAGGATGAGCCAGGGTAAGATAGCATTGGCTGCCATAGGGAAAGGCAATAACCATGGAGTTGGATTTAATATTGGTCTGTCTGTCTCTCTCTCTTTCCAAACCCTTCTTCGAGCCCAAGGGCTTAGCAGGGAGGATCTGTCACCTCTTCACTTTATAGATTGCACAGAGAATTTAGATATTTTTCAGTTTGCTTGGGTTTGATTTTATCCACATTGGCAGGAAAGATCAGTGAGGCCAACGTCATCTATAGCTTAAGCTTGTGGAGCTGACTGTCCCCACTCCTCAGACTGTAAGACTTTCTTAATTACATCCTTAGACTCTTAAACTTGCATCCTTCACTTGAGGATTTGATCATCTGTACTGACACTCTTTCTGCCCATTTCTTAAACTGGAATTCTGGCAACTTACAAATCTGAATATCAAGTTCTGACCATTTCCTTTTCATAATTTAAAATATTTACTAATAGAAAAAAAAGAAAAGAAAAAGAAACTAATCTGGCCACCCCATAAAATGGATTAACTTCCGTTTTCCATATCTGCTCTACTTTTCCATTCAGAGACTGGAAGGCTGGCTCTTACTATGGTGACTAGCACCTTGGCAACCCCAACTCCTGGTTGAAATGCAAAACCCCAAACCCCTATGCCCAGCCTTCATTCAACAATTGTAAGGATATTTCTAAGACAGAGCCCTCACTCTGGATCCCAGTGCCCCAGCTATAACTTCCCAATGCAATTCAATAAACCTTTCTTGAGGACCTGCTCAATGCAAGCTACTCTGAAGGTCTCCTGGCATATGCAAAAGCTAATATGTAAGAGCTGATCAGGAGACATACAGACAGTCTAGGAGGGGCAACAGACTATAAATAACTGCCATTTAGCAGAGTAAAAATATCACATGCGCTAAAGAAGACACTGATATTGTGTATACTGTTTGCTCAGATGTAGAAAGCACATTCCTCTACTACAGAACTTCACAACTGGCTATTTTTAGTAGTCATAATCACAGAGATCATAATCATAATCACAGCTAAAATTTGTTGAAACAATTTCTATCTCTGTTCTGTAATGCTTTTTCAGTGATCCTCTCCTTATGAGTCCTAGAAATTAGGTGTTATTTTCATTTTTCTCATTCTACAGGTAAGAAAAGTGGAGGCTTAGGGACATCAAGTGAACTGTGGAAGGCTCCAGGCTCCAGTGTGAGTTAACATTGGAGCTGGAATTGCTTCCAGAGCCCAGCTCTTAACCATTTGCTCGGTGGCCTGTACAACACATTTCACAGTTATGAAAATTCAAAGAAATGGAGGTCCTTCCCAAAGTTTTCCCTTCAGAAAGCAGTCCTTGGGATAGTACATTGCAGGTTCACCACGAGGGATTAAAAGCACACCCTTGGCCATTAATCAGGAACAGCAAATGGCTTTTTGCACTCCAGACTTTTTCAATTTGCAAACACCAAATAAGCATTTAGTCATGGAGGATAATAAAATAAAATGAAACCTTGGGGAAATAATGCAAAACACACCTTAAGACTATATGTTTTTTAGTCTTCCAAAGTCACTATCCTTTGTATAAAGGCAACTACTGGATAATGAGGAAAGAGACATGATGCTCACTACCTTTATTCCCAAAGTAGTAATTAGTTTTTCAGTCCTGGTAGTAAAAGACACTTTGGACTTTCTTTGTTCTTCTTGTTCTGTTCTTCAATTAAGAAAAAAAAAAAAAAGAAGAAGAAGAAAGAGGGAGCCCTGTGCTTAAAGAAATAAAATACAATATGTTTAAATTGCAATGTGAAGTCTTAGATATGTTTTTAACAGCATAATTTCAACTTTCTCGAAAAACATCTGTAAAAAAAATTACCCAATAAAAATACTCCATAGCAAATTTTAGAGTCAGGTGATACAAAGTAAGAGACGTATCTATTGCTAGAGCCCCTCTCCTGTCTTGCCCAGCCTCCCCTTTCTACATCTTTACTCTGTGCAAAGGAGGTTGAGAGAAGGAATCAATGACATCTTTTCTCAAAGTTTTATTTTATAATCACTTTATGATTTCATATTAAGGAACAAGGAGCAAAATACCAGCCAGAGTGTTCCTTCAAAGGTTATTAGTGATTATTTCTTGTCAACACTGCTTTAGGTTTCTCACAAACCTCTAGGTTTCCATTTGGGCATTCTCCATCCCAATCCCTATTTAATCATCATCAAATAAATATGTTCTGAGAACCTGCTTTTTTGTAAAGCACTCTTCTAGGTACAAAGGGTTACAAAGCTAAATAAGAAAATCATGCCTTCCAGAAGTAGGTTAAAACCTACATAGATTCATACAAAAATGATTGGAACCAGGATCAACAAACTGTTAACTTGGATTGGAGTAGAGGGTAATTGGGGAAGGAAGAATCAATCACTTTAAAAATTTTATACACCATTTTTTCTTTACAAAGAATGTGTTACTACCTTATTTCAAAATTTAAAGCCTTAGTGAGGGAGATGCTATATGAAAATGCAAACAAAGGCATCCAAGAAGTTAGCCAGATGATCATAGGCCTACCTACCTATGGGATCTACAGGTGGTTTGCTTGTCACTGTTCAATTTTAATCACACTGATGAGAACATCATTGTTTGGCATGCTTAACTATTCTCTAGCAGTATGGACTGTATTCAGCCACAGCATGTTTCAATTCTGACCAGGTTTATTTTACTAATGGTGACTTTAAATTTCACTTTTAAGGCTGTTATGATAAGAAATGTACTTTCATAATGCCCAATGGTCTCCAACATTGGTTGCCCAACGTTTGAACACATAATCAGAAATTTTTGACTAGTTCTGGGATGTATATACTTATGTCCAAAAATTATGGAATGATGTATCCTTTTGATGAGCAGTTTCTTTTCAGATGGATCAGTTTCTCTTAAAATGAACTAGCAATGATGAAGCAGATGTTTGTTCACCACATACACCAAGGCAGCTGGCAAAATCTTAAAGCATGATTCTTACTCATGAAAAACAGTGAATCTCTTCTGCAAGTATGATTTCATTTTTTCTAAGTAATTGAAAATTCATGAGCTAGAAACATTTACAAATGGGAGAATGATACGTTCCCCATATGCCTCCTGATAAAATATCACCTAATTAGAGAATTCTTCTGTTGCCTCTCTTATTAAAATAGCACCGCTTTTCCCTTGATCCTCTATTTCTGTACCCTGCTTTATTTATCACACATCACCATCTGACTATATAAAATCCATTTGTGTTTTGTCTATTGGGTTTTTCCCTCTGTTACAACATAGCAGAAACCACTGCATGTCCTCTGTTATCCATTCTCCTGTGGACATACAGTCCTTAAATTTGTCTGTATATATGATCTTTCAGAATCAAGACTATATTTCCCAGTTTCCTTTGGAACCAAGTAGTGACCATGTAATAAAATTTTGGCTAAGGGAATATTTTTGAAAGTGATGTGGACAACTTCTGGGGTGTGTCCTTTAAAAAGAGTGAGCATTCCAGTTCTTCCCCCTTCCTCCTGCTGTTGAGAACATAGATGCAACGTTGAGCCACCTTGGATCGTGTGAATGAGAGAAATATACCAGATAGAGCCTGGGTCTCTGGATGATGTTGTAGGGCAGAATTACTAAATAAATTGGACCACCATGGGCTATTCTTAAGTGACAAAGAAACACACTTCTATCTTATTAAGCCACTTTTATTTTTGGTCAGTGTTAAAGACAGCAGAACCTATATCCCAACTAACATACTTTAAAAGGACAGGGACATTTCTATTTTGTTCACCACTGTTTATCTAGCTTGTTAATAATATCTGGCCCATAGGAGTAGATGTTTGATAATGCTTGTTGAATGAATGAATCAATCAATGAATGTCAAAATGCTATATCCAATTTGAGTCTGAGTATCTTTATTTATTTAAATAAATCAGCATTTATGCTTTTTTTATATTGTTTGGTTTGGATTTTGCATTTACCTTAGCATCTTCTAAGTCAGTGCATTCAGATGTCTTGTCCCATTAGTAAGATATGTATGCATTTCAAAGCACTACTAACTTACAGAGCCCTTAGGTCCCACCAAATTCCTTAATCTGAAAAAGTAGTTGAGGAGATCTTTTTAACAAGTTTCCATTGCCTAGCCATGTGATGGCACTAAAATAAATGCTAACACTCTGATTTAGCTTCAAGTATTCCATCCAACAAACTAGCAATAGTTAAGGGGAGAAGCACATAAGTCATTAACAACCATCATTTTCTCCACCACATCATGCTATGAACCTGGCCTACATTTTCTCCTGAAGCAGGGGTGTCAAACTCATTTTCCCTGGGGGCCACATCAGCCTTGTGGCTGCTTTCAAAGGACTGAATGTAATTTTAGGACTGTATAAATGTAACTACTCCTTACAGTTAAGCAAGAGCTTGGTGCTGCCGCCAGGTAGAAACAACATGCCGGGCTGTGTAAAACAAGGTGGAGGGTCCTGAAGATGAAATGGAGGTTCGTTGTCCCAGTCATCCCTTTGACTTACATAAACTCTTAGAAGCCTTCTGTTCTCTCCTTCCCTTGCATATATATGTACAAGTGAACTCAATGTTTACATCTTCAGGAAAAACTTCTCAAATTAATTCTCCACAAATGGATAGAACTTACCAGTTCATGTTTTCTAGATAATTATTTTGTTTAAAAAACTGGGGCGGGGGGGACTTCCAAAGATTGCACTTAAGATTCAACTCATGGACTACAAGGTTAGATGCCATGATGGAGAATAACTTTGTATATGGGTAGCCTAAGAAAGTTTCACAAAAGGGATGGATGTGATTACTAAAGCTTTGAAAAATGGCCAGGATCTTAAGTAAATGGGGGCATGACAGGAAGATGGAACCGACCCAGGCTAGGATTTAGAGGCTGACAGGGAAGAGAATAGCACTATTCATAATAGGTTCAAACTGGGAACAACCCAAGTGACTGTTGACAGTGGAATGAATAAAGAGTGAGATAGTTGTGAAATAAAATGAAATAGTAAATAGCTATGAAATGCACAAACTATATTACAAGCAACAACATCGATAAATCTTATAGATACAATGTTGAGTGAAGGAAGACATGCAAAATAGTACCTACTAGAAATTCATTTATATAAAGTTCAAAAGTAGGCCAAAAGCATAGAAGACAGGACTGGTTGCTTCGAGGGGAAGGAGGGAGAAAGAGACTGGAAGAGGATACAAAAAAGTCTGCTGGGTGCTAATGTTCCATTTGTTGATTTTGGTGCTAGTTACATTGCTGTGTTCATTTTGTGTAATACACTGAGCTGTACACTTTGTATAGTTTGTTGTATATATGTCTGTATAGTTGTCCTACTTCAATCAGCATCATTATAATGGTAAAGAGTAGAGGGCAAAGAATAATAAGGACACTTCTGAAAAAATATTGTTAGAACTTCCTAATGTTATTGGCACAGTGATGAGTAAGTAAACCAATGAACTATATTAGAGGGTTCCAGGAAGACCAACACATGTGTAGAATTTTGGTATATGCCAGGGGTGGCATGTCAGGTTAGAGCTAGAAAATGGCTATCCGCTCTGGCTAGTGTGGCTCAGTTGGTTGGAGCGTTGTCCCATAAATGAAGGGTTGCGGGTTTGATTCCCAGCCAGGCACTGAACCCACATGCCTAGATTGTGAGTTTGATCCCTGGTCTAGGTGCATACCATCCCTGGTCGCACCTAGTACATCCCTTTGTACATCCCTGGGCCTGTACAAAGGCAACCAATTGATGTTTCTCTCTCTCTCAGTCTCTCTATCTTCCTCACTCCCTCTAGCTCTAAAAAAAATAAGCAATGGAATATGTCCTCGAGTAAGGACAAGATATAGATAATATGGAAATAAGTTGATATCCTAGCCTCACACCTTATATAAATTAAGGATTTAAATAAATTAGGGAATTAAATGTCAAAAATAAAAATTTAAAACTCCTGGTAGAAAATATAGGTAAATACCTTCTAGACTTCACATAGAGAAAAATTTCTTAAAAACAAAAAGCACTGACCATAAAATGAAACTTCAATAAATTCGACTATAAACATGAAGGATTTTCTTTATCAAAAGAAAGCTTACAAAAAAAGACATTTTTTAAAACAAGGATAAAATATTACTAATACATAGAAACAAAAAGGATAATATTAAGAATACATAAAGAACTCCTTCTTACAAATCAATCGGAAGCACAAGCAACACAACAGAAAATGGGAAAAAGATCTCAGGCATTTCACAGAGAAAGAAACACAGATGGCAATGACAATACGAAGATATGGTTAACACCAACTGTAATCCAGAAAGTACAAACTAACCACCACAGAGAAATATCTTTAAACATGTTTGACTGACAAAAACAAGTTAGAAAATATCAAGTATTAGAGACAATGGTTGATCCAGAGAATCTTTTATATTGTTCCAGCAATTCCACTCCAAGAGAAAATTTTGAACTGTTTAAAATAGCAAAAGCATGGAAACAGTCTAACTGTCCTTCGACTGGAGAACACACCAGGAAACTATAATATATTTGCAGAGGAATACTATATAGCAATCAAAACAAATGCACTACAGCAACATACAACAGCATAAATAAAGCTTAGAAATACAATGTTCTGTCAAAAAGATCTAAAAATATTACATATAGTATACTTTTTAAAAGAATGTGTTATTAATATTTTATTTACTTATTTATTTAGAGAGGAAGGGGATGGTGGGGGAGAGAGAGAAACATTGATCGGTTCCCTCCCATGCACACCCTGACCAGGAATTAACCCTGCAACCTAGGTATGTGCCCTGACCAGGGATCAGACCTGCAACATTTTCATGTATCAGATGATGCTACAACCAACTGAGCCATCCATTGGACCAGAGTAAACATAGTATATTTTTATGTAACTTCAAAACTACTAAAACTTAAAATGCATATTTCTGAGGTGAAATTCACATAACGTACAACTAACTAACCATTAAACAATACAATTTAGTAGTATTTAGTAAAAATTTATAGTTCTTATTAAGAATACATGCAGATACAACAACATAGTATAAAAAGGAAAGTTAGAGAATGATGGAAATGGGACTCAGGATGCAGGTATGTAAGGGATTGGGGGCAGTGTGGCAGAGGTGTGGGGTGGCCAAGAGAGGAGACTCATATCACTAGCGATAGGGTTTTTCAAGGCCCTAGCTTCAGTTCTGGCTAAATTTATGGGTGTTTATTTCATTATTGAAAATGACCAGCTACACAAACTGGTCTTTTTTGCCTCTTCATATTAACAGATGTTGTTAACAACTTTTTGCAAAGTAGAGAAAGCAATTTTCACAATAGGTGCTTTGAAAATAAAACAGAAAAATTTCTATTCTATGACAAAAAATTAGATTTTATGTGAAGTAAATTTTTTAAATTATATTTTATTGATTATGCTATTACAGTTATCCCATTTTCCCCCCTTCATTACCCTCTACCCTGCACACCCCCCACACCCACATTCCCCCCTTTAGTTCATGCCCATGTGTCATAAGTTCTTTAGCTTCTACATTTCCCACACTATTCTTGCCCTCCCCCTGTCTATTTTCTACCTATCATCTATGCTACTTGTTCTATGTACCTTGTCCCTCTCTCTTCTCTTCCCACTCCCCTATTGCTAACCCTCCATGTGATCTCCATTTCTGTGTTTCTGCTCCTGTTGTAGTGGTTTGCTTAGTTGGCTTTTGTTTTAGGTCTGGTTGTTAATACCTGTGAGTTTG
>PVKU01009464.1:0-61581 GCA_004027475.1 Anoura caudifer | reverse complement strand
CTAGTACACTGTTGGTGGGACTGCAGACTGGTACAGCCACTATGGAAAGCAGTATGGAATTTTCTAAGAAAACTAAAAATGGACCTACCTTTTGATCCAACAATTCCACTGCTAGGATTATATCCTAGAAACCCTGAAACACCAATCCAAAGGATCCTATGCACCCCAATGTTCATAGCAGCACAATTTACAATAGCCAAGTGTTGGAAGCAACCTAGGTGCCCATCAGTAAATGAATGGATCAAGAAACTATGGCAATTTACACAATGGAATTCTATGCAGCAGAAAGAAAGAAGGAGCTCCTACCCTTTACAACAGCATGGATGGAACTGGAGAGCATTATGCTAAGCGAAATAAGCCAGGAGGTGAAAGACAAATACCATATGATCTCACCTTTAACAGGAATCTAATAAAAAAAAACCAAACAAACAAGCATAATATAACCAAAGACACTGAAATTGAGAACAAGAGAGGAGAGTGATAGGAATATCCAGGGAAAAGGGGAAGGGATTAGAGTAACAAGTATGAAAGACATATGGACAAAAGCTGGGGGGGTGGAAATGGGAGGGAGCTGGGGAGGGCTGGGGCGGAGGGACAGATGGGAGTAGAAAACAGAAAACTGTATAAGAACAACAATTAAAATAAAATTTAATTAAAAAAGAAAAATACATTGAATATTAAAAAAATAGAAAGGAAGCATAATTGGTAGGTACGAAACAAACAGGGGGGTGTTAAAAATAGCATAGGAAGTGGAGAAGCCAAAGAACTTATTTATAGGCATGACCCATGGACATGAACTGAGGGGAGGGGTTTGCTAGAGGGAAGGGATGTACCAGCAGAGGGGGTAAAAAGGGAAAATTGGGACAACTGTAATAGCATAATCAATAAAATATACTTTAAAAAAGAATAATTACACGGACTCAACTTTGAAGTAGACAACATAGAGGATCAAATCAGAGATTTAGAAGATAAGGAAGCAGAAAACACCCAATCTGAAGAGAAAAAAATCCAAAAAATAGGGATATTATAAGGAGTCTCTAAAACAACTTTAGGCTTAACAACATTCACATCATTGGGGTGCCAGAAGAAAAAGAGAGAGAGAGAGAGAGCAAGAATTGAAAACCTATGTAAAAAAAATAATGAGAGAAGACTTCCCTAACCTGGTGAAAGAAATAGGCATAAGTCCAGAAAGTGCAGAGAGTTCCAAACAAAATGAACCCAAAGAGGCCCACATCAAAACGCATCATAATTAAAATGCAAAACATTAAAGACAAAGAGAGAATCTTAAAAGCAGCAAGAGAAAAGTAATTAGTTATCTACAAGGGTGCTCCTATAAGACTGTCAGCTAATTTCTTAACAGAAACTTGGCAGGCTAGAAGAGCTTGGCAAGAAATATTCAAAGTGAGGAGAAGAAAAGACGCAAAACCTAGATTACTCTATCCAGCAAAGCAATAATTTAGAATCAAGGTCAGATAGAGTTTCCCAAACAAGACAAAGCTGAAGGAGTTCATTATCCAAGCCAGTATTATATAAAATGGTAGAGTCTCATTGAAGAAGAAGAAGGAAGAAGAAGAAGAAGAAGAAGGAGGAGGAGGAGGAGGAGGAGGAGGAGGAGGAGGAGGAGAAGGAGGAGGAGAAGGAGAAGAAGAAGAAGAGCTTATAAATAGAAACAATAAAGTGACAATAAATACATATCTACCAACAATTTAATCTTAAAAAACAAAGTAAACAAACAAGCAGAACAAAAATAGACTCATAGATACAGAGAACATTTTGACAGTTACCAGATGGGAGAGAGATTGGTGGGATGAGTGGAAAAGGTGAGAGGATTAAGAAGTACAAATTGTGTCTCTGGATCCTCTGTATGTCCTCCTTGGAGAAGTGTCTGTTCAAGTCCTTTGCCCATTTTTTAATTGGGTTGCTTATCTTCTTAGAGTGGAGTCGTGTGAGTTCTTTATGTATTTTGGAGATTAAACCCTTGTCTGAGGTATCATTGGTAAATATGTTTTCCCATACAGTTGGTTCTCTTTTTATTTTAAAACTGTTTTCTTTAGCTGTGCAGAAGCTTTTTATTTTGATGAGATTCCATTTGTTTATTCTTTCCTTTATGTCCCTTGATCAGTGAAAATGTTGCTGTGTGAAATATCTGAGATTTTCCTGCCTATGTTCCCTCTAGGACTTTAATGGTGTCACAACTTATATTTAAATCTTTTATCCTCCTTGAATTTATTCTTGTGTAAGTTGATGCTCGAGTTTCATTTTTTTGCTGATAGCTGTCCAGCTCTCCCAACACCACTTGTTGAAGAGGCTATTTTTACTCCATTTTATGTTGTTGCCCCCTTTGTTGAATATTAATTGACTGTAGAGATCTCACCTTTAACAGGAACCTAATCAACAAAACAAACAAACAAGCAAAATATAACCAAAAACACTGAAATAGAGAACAGGCTGATAATGACCAGAGGGGAGAGGGGAGGGAATTTCAGGGGAAAAGGGGAAGGGTTTGCAGGAATAAGTATAAATGACATATGAACAAAAACAAGGGGGGGTGTGGAAACCGGAGGGTGGTGGGGAGGGCTGGGGGGTGGGCTGGGATGGGAATAAAAGGCAGAAAACTGTACTTGAACAACAATTAAAATTTAAAAAAGAAGTACAACTTGGTTGTTAGGGAATAGTCATGGGAATGTAAAGTACAGCACAGAAAATGTAATCAATAATATTATAATAATAATGTATGGTGTCAGACAGGTGTGAGATTTATTGGGATAATCACTTAAACTTAATCACTGAGATGTATACCTGAAACTAATATAATAATGTATGTCAACTGTAATTTTAAGATAAAAATAATAAGAAGAAATTAAAAATAAAATAAGGGATTAGCAAGAAATACTCAAAGTAATGAAAGCAAAGGCCTACAACCAAGATTACCTAGCAAAGCTATCATTTAGAATTGAAGGGCAAATAAAGGGCCTCCCAGGCAAGAAAAAGCTAAAGGAGTTCCTCACCACCAAACTAGTACTATATGAAAAGTTGAAGGGTCTTCTTTAAGAATAAGAATATAAAAGATTAGATTAAAAATATGAATAATAAAATGTCAATAAATACTTATCTATCAACAATTGAATCTAAAAATCAAAATAAACAAACAAGCAGAACAGAAACAAATTCAGATACAGAGCACATTTTGATGGTTGCCAGATGGGAGGGGAGTTGGGAGGGATGAGGGGAAAATTGAAGGGATTAAGAAGTACAAATTGGTAGTTACAGAATAGTCTGAGTATATAAAGTATAGCGCAGGGAATATAGTAAACAATATTACAATAACTACGTATGATGCCAGATAGATACCAGATTTATCAGGATGATTACCTTATAGAATGTCTAACCACTGGGTTGTACACCTGAAACTAATATTATATTGTATGTCAGCTGTAATTGAAAAATAAAAAAATATTTAAAATAAGAAAATAAAAGATAAGAGCTAAGAAGATAAAGCAAAAAAGACAAGAGATATCAACTGTTAGCAAGGAGATGGAGAAAAGGGAACCCTTGTGCACTGTTGGTGGAATGTAAATTGGTTCAGCCACTATAAAAAACAGTATGGAGATTCCTCAAAAAATTAAAAAACAGAACTACCGTATGATCCAGCAATCAATCCTACTTCTGGGTATATATCTAGGGAAACTAAACCATTATGCCAAAGAGGTATCTGTACTCCCATGTTCATTGCAGCATTATTCACTATAGCCAAGATATGGAAAAAACCTGCATTTGTCAATGGGTAAATGAATAAAGAAGATGTGATGTACAATGGAATATTATTTGGTCATGGAAAATACCCTATCATTTGGGACAATATGATTGGACCTTGAAGGTATTATGCTAAGTGAGATAAATCAAACAGAGAAAGACAAGTACTGTATGAGGTTACTTAAATGTGGAATCCAAAAAAGTTGAACTCATAAAAACAAAAATTAGAATGGTGGTTACCAGGGGCTGGGAGTGAGGGAAATGGGGAGATGTTGGTCAAATGATACAAACTTCCAGTTAGTTATAAAATGAATAACTTCTGGTAATCTAATGTATGGCGTGGTGACTGTAGTTAATAATATTGTATTATATACTTAAATGTTGCTGAGAGAATGGATCTTAAATGTTCTCACAATACACACAAATGTTAATTATGTGAGATGATGGAGATATTAACTAACCCTATTGTGTTAATCATTTTTCAATATGTACATGAATCAAATCATCACATTGTATACTTTAAACTTACACAATGTTAAATATCAGTTATATCTCAATTAAAGCCAGGAGACAATGATTCCTAATCAAGATGCTATTATGCATATCAATTATTTTTAAAAGGAAATATACTACAAACCATCATCAAAATAAGCTGATTTTCTTAACTTCCCTGTGTCCACACTTTCAATAAATAAAGAAAAACATTTATTCTTTTTGAGAATAAACCTTGTCAGATGGGCCTGTACCAGTTATCTATTAAGTTGGAACACACCACCTCAAAACTGTGTGGCTTAACATAACTACTTATTCAACATGAATAAACCTTGCTGACATTATGCTAAGTGAAATAAGCCAGTCACAAAATAAATACTGTATGATTCCATTTATATGAGGTATCATGAGTCATCAAATTCATAGAAATAGAAAATAGAATGGTGAGCTCGAGGGCTGAGTAAGAGAGAGAAAAGTGTAGATGCTGTCTAATGGGTACAGAGTTTCAGTTTTGCAAAATGAAAAAAGTTCTGGAGATCACTTTCACAACAGTATGAATATACTTAACACTGCTGAACTCTATAGTTTAAGATGCTAAATTATATGTTCCTGGGGTTTTTTACCATAATTAAAATTATTATTATTATTATCTATTTCTCAAACTTTTGTGGGATGGCTGGAATTCAACTGGCAGTTCTTCTGCTGGTCTTACTTATGATCTCTTATGCAACTTCTGCTCAGCTGGGATCTTTAACCTCTAAGAGGGCTGGGGCTACTACCTCCAAGATAGTCTCTCAGTGTCCAGTCCTATAAGCTATTCAGTAGTCTAGCTTAGGCTTCCTTATGGCATGACGGCTAGACTCAAAGAGGAAGAAAGCAGGAGCTGCCATTCTCTTTTAAGGCCTGGGCTCAGAAATGCCACAATAACACTTTCACTTTATTCCATTTGTCAAAGCAAGTCATGAGACCAATCCAGGTTCAAGGCATAGGAAGATAGATTTCAGCATTTGATGGAAGAATTGGCAAAGAATTTATGGCCATCTTTAGTATACCATAATGTCCAACCATCAGATTATCTGGGTTCTTGAAAGGGTCATTGTTTCATCCCTTAGTTATGTGGAAAGCACAGACTCCATTCCAAATAATAAGAATATTGACAGAGGGCTCCACTTTCTATATTCTGAAGCCAGGTGTGGGCATTGAAGCATAAGAAGAGGATTCACTGGAACCAGTTAAACAAGAGCAATTTCATCAATTCTTTTTTTTTTTTAATTTTAATTGTTGTTCTTGTACAGTCATCTGTCTTTTACTCCTGTCCCAGCCCACCGCCCCAACCCTCCCCACCTCCCGCCCATATCCACCCCCCCTAGATTTATCCATGTGTCTTTCATACTTGTTGCTCCAAACCCTTCCCCTTTTCCTTTGAAATTCCCTCCCCTCTCCCCTCTGGTGACTGTCATCAATTCTTAAATCCTAATGCCAAGTCAAGCTTCAGTGCTTATGTCTGCCCAACATCTCCAACTAAAATACTTAAATCCAAGTACTATTTGGGTCTGAGAGAATTGACTCTGTCAAATCACAGTGGGGCTTTAGCTATCAAAATAATCACTTCATTAATTTGAACTCTTTTGGCTGCAAGTGGCAGAAAAATCTGCTCAAACTAGCTTAGCATAAAATAACAGCAATAATAATGTTTATAGAACTTGATGGACACAGAGATGCACTCCTGTGCATGTCCCCCCTAAAAGATTTACTGTGTAGCTTCAGCGAACACAGGCACCACATAATTTCCAGTTGTCAGCTCCTTCCTGGGCTGCACGAGGAGAAAAGATCAAACTCCCTCAAGGTCACAACTTTCTGAGCCCACATTCAATGAAAGAGCAAGACGGAAGTTTAAAAGCCCACCCTGAGACTTGAACTCTAACAGGAAATACTTATTCCAGAGATCCCTGCTAGATTGTCTGAGCCTTTGTCAGACCTGCTTGACTGTCACTCTGCCCAACCCTGCCTCCTCCTCCTTTCACAAGTGTTCATCCCTTAGAAACATCTTACATCCCAAATTGCATCTCAATGTCTGTTTCTGGAGAACTCAATCTGCAATAGTAACTTAACTGACCACTGATAGATTTGGCTTCAGGCATAGCCACACAGAGGAATACAGAAGCTCAAAGATGTAATCAAGCCCTGTTTTTTGTTGCTCAAATAGCTCTGCTCACATTTGTACAAGTAAGTACCCATGTTATAAAAGGCAACCTCATGACTGGAAAGTGGTTGCCAGGAACACCTGGGGTAATCTCCTTCCAATGTCGCATCCAGCAAAAAGGAACTAGCATCTGTATTTATTCCAGCATTCCCATAAGTCCTGAAGTTCACACTAAATGGGGCTGGCTGGGTCATGTACCCAATTCTGAACCAATCACTGTGGCTGAGAGGTGGTGCTGATTGGTTTAGGCCCAGATCACATGCTTTGTGAAGGAGTTAGGGTGGGAGAGGAATAATTTGCCATAAGAAAGCCAGGGGATATGGCTAGAGATTGAGTAAAAGGATACTCAAAGATGTCCCCCACAATCACTCCTTGAGTCACTCTTAACCTTATTCAGATTAAAGCTTGGTAAAATCTAAACTTTGGTAAAGATAAAACATATCAGTAAAATTGAGTCTGGATTGAAACTAGAAATAACTCAATTGAATTCTCTTCACCAAAAACATTTTGGAGTGCCTACTATGTGTGGTTCAAAATATAAGGTATAGTCCCTACCCTCAAAATTATTAAAAATCTAATTGAATATATGTATACTCAGTCAAGGACAAAAGGTACTTGTGGAATACCTTTAAGGTAAAAGTAAACTTTCTGGAAATCTCTGGAGTGGAGCAGAAAAACCAAGAAATCTGCTGATTAGCTGAAACAGCCATCTCAAAGCCCACATATCTAATTCAAGCTGCAGGCTTTCCTGAAGAGGTCATTCATTGTTATCTTTACCTACAATTTTAATAATCACAGTAAACTTGTTCCCCAGCTTATCGTTTAGAAGGGAGGAGGGGTGGGCAGTGAGACCCTACAGGCAGTGAGAAGTGATGACAAACAGCTAAAAGAGAGAGGAGACAGAATCACTTATGGAAGCTGTAAGAGACTGAAACTAAGTTGAATAAGTAAGCTATACATAGAAAAATGTCTTAAGGAAGTTAGAAAGACAGCTGGAAGAAAATATACCTAAATGTTTCTAGGTCTGGAAGAGTAAGTTTATTTCTTTTTTCTAGTTTTCAAATTTTCTGTAATGAAGAGGTAATATATTTATATAAGGGAAAAAGCAAATGTTACTTTAAAACCCCAGCTGGTAGAACTATAAAAGCACACCAGTGTGGGCCATACAGCAAACAGTCCCACACATCTTAGTAGCAACAGGACACCAAGGAAAGGTTAAATTATATTTAAATTCACCTTGAAAGAAGGCAGATGATTCAACTATTTACTTTAGTAGTTTTCCATTAAAAGTGTTAAATTTAGAAAAAAATTGGCACAAAAAGGGGTAAATTGCATTATAATGGAAATTCTCTTATGTAGAACAGCTCCTTCCCTAGGAATCCCACTTACTTGGGTAAAGAAGATGTTACCAGAGCACATGGGAGGACCATGATGAAGGAACAGCCCTCATTAGATATCATCTACCTTTGGCCTTGAGAGTGAGCATCAGCATAGAGTTGGGGCTAACAGAGGCCACAGCATACAGAGGCCTCAAGGAAGGACCCAGAAGCACCAGATTGGTGCTGGGGCAGACTTCAGCCAAACGCAAGACAAGCAGACCTTCATTTCTGAGCTATCATCTTGCACCCCCAATACATACACACTTCCAAGTTCTCAAACCCTGGAAAGGCACAATTGTGAGAGAAGGGTGAGTCCAGGCCTGGCCTGAAAGTGTTGACTAACCGGTCTAAATTAATAGTCTTATCAGTGATCTAAAAATGGTGGTTGAAATAATGCTCAGCAAGCTTGCTGATTGTGTTAAATGTTTGTGTTGCTAACACCTTAGGAAGAGAGAGGAAACTAGGAGCACCTGTAGAGAGAAAGTATATTTAAGGAAATACTTAATGATGTACAATAAGGCCTTTGTGCCATAAAGGAGTCCTATCTTTATAACAAGAGGAAATATATTAACAGAAATGTAATGTGAAAAATCCCATAGTTACTATATTTGGCTTTGGTCAGGCACCTAGATTTAAGGGGTACCCAAATTTTTTTTGAAGGAGACGAATATAAATCATTTAATTATAACATTGGATGTGAGCCACCAGGAGGGGTGTGACCTCAGGCAAGGCAGCTCTGTACCTGAAGCCCTCTGTGAGGCCTGACAGCTGAAGGCTGCCTACCACCTAGCAACTGAGCCAACAAGTTGTTCCCTAAGGGTAGGTCTGGGAGGTGAATGACAGTGCCTGCCACTGACAGCAATTCATAGATCCCCATATTCCTGTAAGAGGGGTAAGTCCCTGCTCCTACAGGTTTACTCAAGTCAATCTTAAGCACAGGGCCTCAAAGCCCAGTATTTAATTGTAATTTTACTGTGTTCTTTTTATTTATCTCTATGATTAGAGTTTATTTTTGTCATCATTCTTATCCATTCTGATGCATTCCATGAAAATCATGACATAGTTATTCAGCGATAAACACATAGAGCTTAACATATTATGGCAATTTTAAAACATGTGTTTGTCAAGGTTCTCCTCAGAAACAGAATCAATAAGGTATTAGATAGATAGAGTGATAGATAGTAGATATAAATTTCTTCAAATAAATATATAAAAACACTTATTATAAGGAATTGGCTCACACAATTCTGCAGGCTAAGAAGTCCCACAGTTTGCTGTCTGCAAGCTGGGGACCCAGGAAAGCCAGTGGTGTGATTCAATCTGACTCCAAAGGTATGAGAACCAGGAGCACTGAGGGAGGAGAGGGTCAATGTCTCAGCTCAAGCAATAAGGCAGGACCAGCTTAAGTCTTCCTTCCTCTACCCTCTTGTTCTATCAAGGCCCTCAAACGATTGGGTGATGCCCACCCACAGAGGAGAAGGCAAACCACTTTACTGAGTTTATCAATTCAAATGCTAATTTTAATATGAAGACACCCTCATAGACCCACTCAGAAATAATGTTTAGCCAAATATCTGGGCACCCTGTGATCCAGTCAATTTGCCACATAAAATTAACCATCCTACCCCTGGCCAGTGTGGCTCAGTGGAATATGTATAATACACCCGTGGACAAAGACAATGAGGGAAGGGATTGAATGTGGGAGGTGAGGGGTGAGTAGGGTAGGGGAGAGTAATGGGGGGAAATGGGGACAACTGTAATTGACCAACAATAAAAAATAAATAAAAAGTACCTGGCTGGTGTGGCTCAGTGGACTGAGCACCAGCCTGTGAACCAAAGGGTCACTGGTTCAATTCCTAGTCAGAGCACATGCCTGAGTTACAGGCCAGGTCCCCAGTAGGGAGGCATGTGAGAGGCAACTACACATTGATATTTCTCTCCCTCTCTTTCTCCCTCCCTCCCTTCTCTCTCTAAAAATAAACAAATAAAATCATTTAAAAAATTAACCATCTTACATGTTCACAAATTCTTTGATTCTCCTTCCATCGGGAAGTATGGCCTATGTCCTCTTTTTTGAACTGAGGTATATTTATGATTAACTTGTAACCGATGGAATGAGGCAAAAAGGTTGCTGTGTATTTCTGAAGCTAGGTCAGAAAAAAAAAAAAACCATGATGCAGCTTCTCCCTTGTTCCCAAGGATGCTAACTTTAAGGCCCTGACTCACTGTGTAAGAATACCTACTATCCTGAGGCTCACCATGCTGTGAGGCAACCCAACCCAAGTAGAAAAAACAAAAGACTCAAGGGGGGTATTCCCTATCACTTCAGTCAGTGGGCAGTGTTTTCTCCTGAGATCACTGGTCTGAAAGAAATTTAAATAGAAAATATGCACTGAAGACTTAGAAATTACAGGAACTATTATTATCAGAGAGAAAACTAAAGTCAAGAGAGATAAGATCACATAATGAGGAAGAGCCAGGGCCAAACTTTGAACACAGGCATCTTTAATTATGAAGTGATACTACTGCTTGGAACAGAGTTTGTGAAAAATGGCACCTAGAAACAGTAGAAAGCATTTGAATACAGAAGCCTAAGGGTTCCCACCTATCTCATCTGAAGATAAAGAGGAATCAAATAGATCATGGGCCTGTTGCTCTGCCTCTTTCTCTTCCAATTTTCCAGCTGTTTCTGACCACCAATTCGACCATTTCTCCCTCTACTCTTTCTTAACCTATTCACTCCCTGTTCTTCTACTCACCCTTCACGTAAGCCACCCATTTACTTTCAACACAGAAACCCATACAACTCCATACTTGTTGCTGGGAAGATTTGACAACATAACATATTTTCACACTAGAACTATGTAAATTACAACGTGCCATTCAAATGTGAGGTATTACTATCTTTTATACTAACATTTTTTGTTTCTTTTTTTTATTTTAATTGTTGTTCTTATACAGTTTTCTGTCTTTTAATCCCATCCCAGCCCACTGCTCCAGCCCTCCCCACCTCCCACCCATTTCCACCCCCCCCTAGTTTTTGTCCATGTGTCCTTTATACTTGTTGCTCTAAACCCTTCCCCTTTTCCCCTGAAATTCCCTCCCCTCTCCCCTCTGGTGACTATCAGCCCCTTCTCAATTTCAGTGTCTTTGGTTATATTATGCTTGTTTGTTTGTTTTGTTGATTAGGTTCCTGTTAAGGGTGAGATCATATAGTATTTGTCTTTCACTGCCTGGCTTATTTCTCGTAGCATGATGCTCTCCAGTTCCATCCATGCTGTTGTAAAGGGTAGGAGCTCCTTCTTTCTTTCTGCTGCATAGAATTCCATTGTGTAAATTGCCATAGTTTCTTGATCCATTCATTTACTGATGGGCACCTAGGTTGCTTTCAACACTTGGCTATTGTAAATTGTGCTGCTATGAACATTGGGGTGCATAGGATCTTTTGGATTGGTATTTCAGGGTTCTTAGGATATAATCCTAGCAGTGGAATTGCTGGGTCAAAAGGTAGATCCATTTTCAGTTTTCTTAGAAAATTCCATACTGCTTTCCATAGTGATTGTACCAGTCTGCAATCCCACCAAGAGTGCACTAGGGTCCCCTTTTCTCCACAACCTCTCCAACACTTGTTGTTTGTTGCTTTGTTTATGATGGCCATTCTGACTGGTGTGAAGTGGTATCTCATTGAGGATTTAATTTGCATCTCTCTCATAGCTAGCGATATTGAGCATCTTTTCATGTTTCTCTGGATCCTCTGTATGTCCTCCTTGGAGAAGTGTCTGTTCAAGTCCTTTGCCCATTTTTTAATTGGGTTGCTTGTCTTCTTAGAGTGGAGTTGTGTAAGTTCTTTATATATTTTGGAGATCAAACCCTTGTCTGAGGTATCATTGGCAAATATGTTTTCCCATACAGTTGGTTCTCTTTTTATTTTAATACTGTTTTCTTTAGCCATGCAGAAGCTTTTTATTTTGATGAGATCCCATTTGTTTATTTTTTCCTTTATGTCCCTTGCTTTAGGGGACATATCAGTAAAAATGTTGCTGCGTGAAATATCTGAGATTTTCCTGCCTATGTTCTCCTCTAGGACTTTAATGGTGCCATGGCTTATATTTAAATCTTTTATCCACATTGAGTTTATTTTTGTGTATGGTGTAAGTTGTGCTCGAGTTTCATTTTTTTGCATGTAGCTGTCTAGTTCTCCCAACACCACTTGTTGAAGAGGCTATTTTTACTCCATTTTATGTTACTGCCTTCTTTGTTAAATATTAATTGACCGTAGAGACTTGGGTTTCTTTCTGGGCTCTCTGTTCTATTCCACTGGTCCATGTGCCTGTTTTTATGCCAGTACCAGGCTGTTTTGATTACAGTGGCCTTGTAATACAGTTTGGTATCAGGTATTGTGATCCCTCCTACTTTGCTCTTCTTTCTCAAAATTGCTGCAGCTATTCGAGGTCGTTTATGGTTCCATATAAATTTTTGAAGAGTTTGTTGTATGTCTGTGAAATATGCCAATGGTATTTTAATAGATATTGCATTGAATCTGTAAATTGCTTTGGGTAGTATGGACATTTTGATGATGTTGATTCCTCCAATCCATGAACACAGTGTATGTTTCCATTTGTTTGTGTCTTCCTTGATTTCTTTCTTCAGTGTTGTGTAGTTTTCTGCATACAGGTCTTTTACCTCCTTGGTTAGGTTTATTCCTAGGTATTCATTTTTCTTTTTTCTATATTGAATGGGATTTTTTTTCTTGATTTCTGCTTCTGCTGTTTCATTGTTGGTATACAAAAATGCCTTTGATTACTGGATATTGACTTTGTATCCAGCTGCTTGGCCAAATTCATTTATTAGGTCAAGCAGCTTTTTGACTGAGTCTATAGGATTTTCTATATACAGTATCATGTCATCTGCAAACAATTCCAGTTTTCCTTCCTTTTTTCCAATTTGGATGCCTTTTATTTCTTTTTCTCGTCCAATTGCTGTGGCTAGGACTTCCAATACTACATTGAACAGAAGTGGTGAAAGCACACATCCTTGTCTTGTTCCTGATCTTAGTAGGGAATCTTTTCGTTTTTGCCCATTGAGTATGATATTGGCTGTAGATTTCTTGTATATGGCCTTTATTATGTTGAGGAATGCTCCCTCTATTCCCACATTGCTGAGTGTTTTTATCATAAACGGGTGTTGTACCTTATCAAATGCTTTTTCCGCATCTATTGGTATGATCATGTGATTTTTGTCTTTGCTTTTGTTTATGTGATGTATTACATTTATTGATTTGCTAATGTTGAACCATCCTTGCATCCCAGGGCTGAATCCAACTTGGTCATGGTGTATATCTTTTTAATGTATTGTTGGATGCAGTTTGCAAATATTTTGTTGAGGATTTTAGCGTCTATGTTCATCAGCGATATTCGCCTGAAGTTTTATTTCTTTGTTGTGTCTTTATCTGGTTTTGGGATTAGGATGATACTGGCTTCATAAAAAGAGCTCGGGAGTCTTCTATCATTTTGGATTTTTGGAATAGTCTGTGAAAGATAGAGGTCAGCTCTTCCTTAAATGATTTGTAGAATTCTCCTGTGAAACCATCTCGTCCAGGGCTTTTGTGTGCTGGGAGTTTTTTGATTACTGCTTCTATTTCATCTGCTGTTATTGGTTTGTTCAGGCTTTCTGCTTCTTCTTCATCGAGTCTTGGGAGATTATATTTTTCTAGAAACATGTCCATTTCACCTAGGTTTTCAAATTTCTTGGCTGTATTTCTGAACTGTATTTCAAATACAGTTCTTCATAGTAATTTCTTACAATCCTTTGTATTTCTGTGGTGTCAGTTGTAATCTCTCCTCTTTCATTTCTGATTGTGTTTATTTGGGTCCTCTCTCTTTTTTTCTTGATGAGCCTGCTTAAAGGCTTGTTGATTTTGTTTTTCTTTTCAAAGAACCAGATCCTGGATTCATTGATCCTTAGAATTGTGCTTTTAGTCTCTATATCATCTAATTCTGCTCTATCTTGGTTATTTCCTTCCTTCTACTTGCTCTGGGCTGTCTTTGTTGTTGTTCCTCGAGTTCTTGTAGGCATAGGGTTAAGTTGTTTGTTTGAAATGTTTCTATCTTTTTTGGTTAGGTCTGTGTCGCTATGAACTTCCCTCTGAGGACTGCCTTTCCTGTGTCCCATAAGTTTTGAGTGTTTGTGAGTTCATTTTCATTTGTTTCCAGAAACTTTTTGATTTCTTCCCTAATTTCATTCTTGACCCATTCATTGTTTAATAGCATGCTATTGAAGCTCCATGATTTTGAGGATTTGGGGTTTTTCCCCTTGGGGTTGAGAAAATGCTTGGTATGATTTCAATTTTCTTGAATTTGTTGAGGCTTGTTTTGTGTCCTATCATGTGGTCTATCTTTGAAAATGTTCCATGTGCATTTGAAAGGAATGTGTATTTAGTTTCTTTGGGATGAAGGGCTCTCTATCTGTATCAGTTAATTCCATTTCATCTAGAGAGTTGTTCAGTGCCACAATATCTTTGTTGATATTTTGTTTGGAAGATCTGTCCATTTTTTGACAGTGGGGTGTTAAAATCCCCTACTATAATTGTGTTGCTGTCAATATCTTTCTTGAAGTCCTCTAAGATTTTCTTGATGTATTTAGGTGCTCCTATGTTGGGTGCATATATATTTACAATGTTTATGCTTCTTGGTGGATTCTTCCCTTAAGTATTATGAAGTGACCTTCTGGGTCTCTCCTTATGGCCCTTCTTTTGAATTCTATTTTGTCTGATATGAGTATTGCTACCCTGGCTTTTTTTTTCCTGTCCATTTGCTTGGAAAATTTGTTTCCAGCCCTTCACTTGGAGTCTGTGTAGGTCTTTTGTCCTGAGGTGGGTCTCTTGTAGGCAGCATATGTGTGGGTCATGCTTTCTTATCCATTCAGCTATTCTATGCCTTTTGATTGGAGCATTTAATCCATTTATGTTTAAGGTTATTACTGATAGGTACTTGTTCAATGCCTCTCTCTCTCTCTTACTCTCACTCTCTCTCTCTTCCTTCCTTTCCTTAAAGCAGTCCCTTTAGAAGCTCTTGCAGAACTGGTTTGGTAGAGGTGTATTCTTTTAGACTTCTTTTGTCTGGGAAGCTCCTTATTTGGCCTTCTATCTTGACTGAAAGCCTTGCTGGGTAAAGTAGTCTTGGTTGCAGGCCTTTCATTCTCATTACTTGGAATATTTCTTGCCATTCCCTTCTGGCTTGGAGTGTTTCCACTGAGAAGTCAGCTGCTAACCTTATCGGGGTCCCTTTATGTTCCTTCCTTTTTCTCCCTTTGCTGCCTTTAAGATTCTGTCTTTGTCTTGGAATTTTGCCATTTTAATTATGATGTGTCTTGAAGTGGGCCTGTTTGGGTTCCTCTTGATTAGGACTCTCTGTGTTTCCTGGATTTGTGTGACTTTTTCTCTCATCAAATTAGGGAAGTTTTCCATCATTACTTTTTCAAATAGGTTTTCTATCCCTTGCTCTTCTTCTTCTCCTTCTAGTATCCCTATTATATGGATATTATTACATTTCATATTGTTTTGCATTTCTCTTAATCCCTGTTCATTCTTTTTGACCCTCATTTCCTTTTCTTGCTTTTTCTGGGTGTTTTTTTCTACTTTGTCTTCCAACTCACTGATCTGCTCTTCTGCATCATTGATTCTGCTTTTCATTCCTTCCACTGTGTTCTTCAGTTCAGAAGTTGTATTCTTCATTTCCTCTTGGCCATTGTTGATAGTTTCTATTTCCTTTTTCACGTTGATATAGTTTACAGTGAGTTCATCGTAGCATCCCTGTAGTTTCTGGTAGCTCATTGAGAGCTCATGGAGCTTCCTGACAACTATTGCTTTGAACTCAAAATCTGATAGTTGAGTCGCCTCCATTTCATTTAGCATTCTTTCTGGGGCTTCCTCCTTTCCTTTCATTTGGGGATTGTTTCTTTGTCTTCCCATTGTTTGTGAAACTCTTCTTGTTAGCCTCAGCTTGTTAAGTTGATCTGTTCTGGCTCCCCGGGTTTATGGTATGGACTTCTGTGGTAGAATACCTGTGAGACTCAGTGGTGCAGTCTCCTTTGGGTATCCTGGTGTTCACAGCTTTCACTGCCTCAGCTGTTGGAATGCCCCCTCTTTGGGACCAACTCTGGTTTTTTCACAGTTTCAGGTTTTTTGTTGTTTTTTTTTTTTGTCTTTTTTTCTTCTTACTCGTGGGTATTTAGAAAGAGAAAAGAGGAAGAAAAAAGAGGAAGGAAGAAGACATAAAATTGGAAAGAAAGAAAGAAGGAATAAAACAAGAAAGAAGTAAAGAGAAGCAAAAGGAATTGAGGGGTAGAAAAGCTAAAAATATTGAAAAAATTATTTAAAAATTACTTAAAAAAACAAATCTTGTTGTTTTCAAACTTGCCAAGCTGGTTTTTCTGGTCTTGCTGGCTCAATGGCCAAGGGGTGACGGTATCGCTTTTTTTCCTGTTCAGCCCTCAGTCATCTTTGGGCTACTCTCTCCAGGACTAGCGGCAGTTCACTCTCCCCAGAGCTAGCCTGTCGCCTCTCTGCACAGGGCCTCAGGTGTATATTCTGAGCCTCCTGGGGAGCGTGCACTTTCCTGAGTTTATGGGTGTGAGCTCGGGTCTCCTATGCAGTGTGCGCCTACCCCAAGTTTTCAGGTGTGGTTTCCAGAATTCCTGCTTTGCGTGCACTCACCCTAATTTCATGGGAGTGAGCTTCGTGTTTCCCATGGATCGCCTGCATTCCCCGGGTTCCCGAGTGGGCTGCGGGTCTGGTCATGCGCAGGTGCCTCCAGTCAGTCATGTAGTTGTCCCTGTTCATGCATGTGGGCATCTCTGGTCACGCAGGCGCGTCCGGTGGTGCACAGGTGCCTCTGGTCGCACAAGCTACAGCATGTATTCCTCCCACAGCTATGCATGGGTGCTCACATCCCCAGCGTGTTTGCCACTGAGACCTTAACTCCTCTTTGTGAGACTTCAAGCAACCAGGTCTCTTCCGGTGCTGCTGAAACCTTGTTTGGCTGGGAAGGGAACAGTTGACCTGGCACCCTCCCTAGAACCCTGTGGCAGGCCTGGCAAGTGCCAGGCTCAGGGCCTCAGCTGCCCTGGTCTCCATTCTGATCCCTGGGCTCTTATTGTTCTGAAGTACTCTACTTACCATCTGGTTTTTCAATGTCTGCTACAATTTTCGATCTCCTATTTTCAAATATGCTGTGTTTCTGTTGGTCGTTTGCTCTGTTCCTCCGTAGATTGGCCAGATTTTTCTCCCATGTATAGGGGGAAATGGAATCTGTTCCCTCCTACCGTGATGCCATCTTCCTTCCCCTCTTTTATACTAACTTGATGTCGCATTCTATACTACCACCATGTCTGGAATGGCCTATGACTCCTTAAGGATCAGAAGAGATGGAACCTTATTTAAAACATCTTAACCATTTTTAAGTGTACAGTTTAGGAGTGTTAAGTATATTCACTTGTTATGCAACCAATTTCCAGAAATTATCTTGCAAAACCAAAATGCTATACCCATTAAACAACTCCCCATTCTCCCTTCTCCCTGCCTCAGGCAACCACTATTATACTTTTTGTCTCTATGAATTTGGCTGCTCTAGATATTTATATAAGTGGGATCATACAGTATTTATCATTTTGTGACTGTCCTATTTCATTTAGCATTATGTCCTCAAGGTTCATCCATGTGTAATGTGTGTCAGAATTTTCTTCCTTTTATGGCTGAGTAATATTCCATTGTATATACATACCACATTTTGTTTATCCATTCATCCATCGATGGACATTTGAATTGATTCAACTTATTTTAGAGCTTTCAAAATCAATGCCACCACCACAAAAATAAATGACCTCCATCCTTTCTGACCTGCTTCCTACTCTGCACTGTCATCTATGTGTTAGAAGCTGAATTAGAAGCTGACCCTCCTCCCACTCACTCTCCTACGCCCTCCTTCTTGACTTGAGGATAGTTTCACTCCTGTGCTACACTTCTCCTCTTAGTCTTGTATACACCATGGATTGTACAGGAAGTATTCAGCCATGTAATATGAAAAACAGAGACGTTTATTGAAGAAGATATGATACAAGAAATATTGTAAATAGGACAATGATGCCTCAGTCCCCTTCAAAGTAGGCACCTTATAACCTCACACAGTTCTCCAGTCTTTGTTGATTGCAGCCCATACATGTTCAACATCCTCAGCTGTTCTGCTCGTTCCAGGCCTTCCAGAATGTGGATCACTTTCAACAGATTCTTGACCATCTTTGCAGAGTTCATGCCACACTTTTATTTGTGCTGCGTTTCATTGCATCATCCCTGAAAGCCTTCTGAGTCATCTGAATAGTTTCCTCAGAGGAATGTTAAACTTAACACAAAATTTGTTGCTGATTTGTTGCTCTACTCACTCAGTCATTTTGAATGCAATGGCCACACAGCACACATGCTCACTCAAAGACATCTACTGCCCCCACTGACTGTACAGTGATGTTGTCACAGTTCATACATGTGCATTCCAGTCCACTCTCCTCGGCTGCCATGTTACATAGATGTCGTGCAAACTGTTCTTATTGTATTAACAATAGCTGGACTTTTCATAGACAGACCTTGTATAGCCCTATTCCCAAACACCTACAGCTCTGGACCCTTCATTTATTATTTTTTTAATTTTTAGTTTTTGTTGACATATAATTGATATATGACATTGTGTAAGTTGAAGGTATACAATGAGTTGATTTGATAAACTTATATATTGCAATATTATTACCACCATGGCAGTAGCTAACACCTCTCTGTTAGATTATGTAATTATCATTTCTTTTTTCTGGTGAGAAAAATTAAGATCTAGTGTCTTAGCATCTTTGAAATTTATAATATAGTATTGTTAGCTATAATCACTATGCTGTGTGATCCCCTCACTTTACACGCTAATTCCTAACCCTGGGCTTCTGAAAGACCTTGCCACCATTTATTTCTCTGCTAGGAAACACATCATACCCTCTACCAACTCCCAGAAGATGCTGGTTCTTAGGTCCAAAGGTCCATCCAGGGCCTTTCCGAGTAAATCCTCCTGATGTGATCCCCTGCTGCCACCATCTGGCTATTGTCATCAATGCTTCTATGGAGCATTGATTTTTCTTAAAATATTTTTTTCAAAATATTTTTTCAATTATAATTGACATAGAATATATTAGCTTCATGTGTATAACCCAGTGATTAGACATTTGTATAACTTATGATGTGATAACCCTGAATAATCCAAAACTCATCTGACATAATATCTAGTTATTAAAATATTATTGAATATATTCACTATGCTCTGCTTTACACCCCCAGGAATATTTTGTAACTACCAATTTGTGCTTCTTGATCCATTCACCTTTTAAATCTTGCCCCATAACCCCCTCTGGCAACCATCAGTTTGTTCTCCGTATCTGGAAGATACAGAGAAGAGGAAGAGCAAGAAATTGAAACTTATTTGAGAAACTAATTTTTTTTCTGTTTGGTTTGTTGACTTTTTTTGTTCTTTAGATTCCACACATAAGTGAAATCATATGGTATTTATCTTTCTCTGACTTATTTCACAGCAAAACACCCTCTAGGTCCATTAATGTTGTTACAAACGGCAATATTTTACTCTTTTATGGTTGAGTAATATTCCATTGTATATACAGGATGGGGCAAAAGTAGGTTTATATTTGTTTGTTTGGAAAATAATACAATAATTAACAAATAATATAAGAATAAACTCTGGACTTCTGGTCATGATGGAGGCATATGCAAACATGCCTCACCTCCTCATGTGACTACAGCAAAAATTATAACTAGACTACAAAACAAATATCATCCAGATGTCAGAAAATCAAGCTGTATGGAAGTCCAACAAACAGGGATTTAAAGGGATTCCCCAAACAGGGAAGCCATATTTCTCCAGATGGGTAGAAGGAGTGGAGACACAGAGATGCATGGAGAGGTGGAGAGGTGCGGAGAGGTGCAGAGACACAGAATGAATGGTCCCACATTCATGTATGGTGGATAAAAATTGGGTGGAATACCCTGGGAGCAAAGGATCCCAGCCCCACACCAGACCACCCAGCCCAGAGTTCCACCTCCTGGAAGATAGGTCCCCATAACTTCTGGCTGTAAAAACCAGTAGGGTTGGAACAGCTGAAGAAACTGCAGGATTCTCAGGACACTCCTCTTAAAGGGCCCACAATGCACTTAGGACTCACACAGACCTACCTGCTCTGGGATTCAACACAAGGGCTACAGCTGGAAGGGCACCGGTGGCATATAGGGAGAAAGTGAAGTGACTGGCAACAGGGTGAGTGCCAAGAGAATTCTCATTAAGAAAAAAATGGCAGAGGCCAAGCAATGGCATTTCCCCTCTCCAAGCCCTCCCCTACACAGAGCCACAGAGCTGTGACAGAGGTTTCCCCATCCTGCTGATTTAAGAATGAAGGTTACATTATGTGAAATAAAGAAATTTCTACAAGGACCTAACAGTGGGGGGGATGAAGTCAAGAATTAAATCAATGATTTGGAACACAAGGAAGAAAAAAGCATTCAATCAGAACAGCAAGAAGAGAACCTCTGGCCAAGATGGACGTGTAGGTAGATATGCTTTGCCTCCTCACACAACTAAAAGAAGGACAACAAATTTAAAAACAAACAATAGTGACAACTGCCAGAAAATTGAACTGTATGGAAGTTTGATGACCAAGGAGTTAAAGAAGAAACATTCATTCAGACCAGTAGGAGGGACAGAGACTGGCAGCAGGAGTAGAGAGGAGGGGTGGTAAGGCAGCAGTTGGAGGACCAGGCAGTCCCACATTTGTCTGCAGATAAACCGGGAGAAACAACTGTGGAGCAAGACAGACCGTGCAACCCAGGGTTCCAGCATGCAAAAGAAAGCCTCAAAACCTTTGGCTGTAAAAGCCTGTGGGGGTTTTGGCAGTGGGAGAAACTCCCAGCCTCACAGTGGAGTTCATTGGAGAGACCCACAGGGACCTAGAAGGTACACAAGCCCACCAACCTGAGAATCAGCACCAAAAGGATCCAATTTGCTTTTGGGTATTGGGGGAAGTGACTGAAAGCCAATGGAGAGCCAAGGAAGCAGCATTTTTTCCTATTGGACCCCTCCCCGACATTCAACATCAAAACAGAGCAACGTGGGTTGCCCCACCCAGGTGAATACCTAAGGCTCCACTCCTTACAATGTAACAGGAGCACTGAAACAAAAAAAATATTGCCCAAATGAAAGAACCGGTCAAAGCTCCAAAAATAGAAGTAAGCAATGAAAAGAAAGCCAACTTATCAGATGCACTGTTCAAAGCACTGGTAATCAGGATGCTCACAGAAATGGTTGAGCATGCTTGCAAAATAGAGGAAAAAGTGAAGGCTATGAAAAATGAAATAAAGAAAAATAAAAAAATAAAGTGAAGGGAAGGAAACCAGGGTTCAAATGAACGGTTTGGAATAGAACAAAGAAATAAATATTCAACCACAACAGAATGAAGAAACAAGAATTCAGAAAAATGAGGAAAGGCTTAGGAACCTCCGGAACAACTTTAAATGTTCCAATATCCAAATCATAGGGGTGTCAGAAGGAGAAGAGGAAGAGCAAGAAATTGAAACTTATTTGAGAAACTACTGAAGGAGAACTTCCCCAATCATGCAAAGGAAATAGACTACCAGGAAGTCCCAAAAGCTCAGAGAGTCCCAAAGAAGTTGGACCCAAGGAAGCACACACCAAGGCACAGCAAAACTGCATTACCCAAGATTAAAGATAAGGAGAGAATCTTAAAAGCAGCAAGAGGAAAGGAGACAGCTATGTACAAAGGATTTCCCATGAGACTATTAGCTGGTTTCTCAAAAGAAACCTTGTAGACAAAAAAAGTGTTGGAAAGAAGTATTTGAAGTCATGGAAGGCAAAGACCTACATCCAAGATTGCTCTATCCAGCAAAGCTTTCATTTAGAATGGAAGGGCAGAGAAAGTGCTTCCCAGATAAGGTCAAGTTAAAGGAGTTCATCCTCACCAAGCCCTTATTGTATGAACTGTTAAAGAGACTTATCTAAGAAGTAGAAGAAGATCAAAAACTATGAACAGTAAAATGACAACAAAGTCACAACTATCAAAAACTGAACCTAAAAAAACCCTGAAAACAAAAGCTAAGCAAACAACTAGAACAGGAACAGAATCAGAGAAATGGAGATCACATGGAGAGTTTTCAGTGGGGAGTGGGATGGGAGAATGAGGGGGGAAGGTACAGGGAGTAAGAAGCATAATTGATTGGCATAAAATAGTTGAGGAAAGGTTAAGAATGGTATAGGAAACAGAGAATTCAAAAAACTTATATGTACAACCCATGAACATGAACTAAGTGGGGGAATGCTGGAGGGTTGGGGGCTGCAGGGTGGAGGGGGAATAAAGGGGGAAAATTGGGAAAACTGTAATAGCATAATCAATAAAATATACTTTTAAAAAGTTATATAGCCAAGGGAAAAAAAAAAGAACAAACAGGCAGTGACCAGAGGAGAGGTGGAAGGGGAATAATGGGGGAAAGAAGGGGAAGGGTCAAGTCAAGGAATAAAGGACCCATGGACAAAGACAACAAAGCGGGGATTGAATGTGGGAATTGGGTGGTGAGTAGGGCGAGGGAGAGTAATGGCGGGGGGTGGTGGAATGGGGACAACTGTAACTGAACAACAATAAAAAGAGTTAAAAGTACCTGGCTAGTGTGGGTCAGTGGATCAAGTCCCAGCCTGAGAACCAAAGGGTTGCTGGTTCGATTCCCAGTCAGGGCACATGCCTGGGTTGTGGATGAGGTCCCCAGTTGGGGGTGCATGAGAGAGAATCATACATTGGTGTTTCTCTCCCTCCCTTCCCCTCTCTCTAAAAATAAATTAATACAATGTTTTAAAAAAATAAAATACAATAAAAAATAATAATATAGCCAAAAATCTATTGCTATTATATACTGCATGGTATCATTTGTATGTAATTCTTTTTTTAAAAATATTTTATTTATTTATTTTTAGAGGGGGGGAAGTGAGAGAGAAAGAGAAGGAGAGAAACATTAATGTGTGGTTGCCTCTCACATGGCCCCCGCTGGGGACCTGGCCTGCAACCCAGGCATGTGCCCTGACTGGGAATCGAACCAGCGACTCTTTGGTTCACAGGCCCTCACTCAATCCACTGAGCTACACCAGCCAGGGCTGTATGTAATTCTAAATATTGCAAGCTAATTTATAAGGATGGACAGCAGATCAGTGGTTGCTTGGGGACTGGAGATGGAAATATGGGGACATGACATGTGTCAAAATTCATTGAATTATACATTTTATATGGGTGGAGTTTATTGTACCTAAATTAAACCCCAATAAATTTGCAGTTTAAGAACTCTATTGCTATCACAAGTAATACTGTAATAAATAACCTTTACATATGAGTTCATTCCTTCCATCTCTACCTGTTTTCTCAATTATGTATTATGATTTCACACTATTTAATTTTGTTTCCTTTTCAAAAGAACAATTTTGGTACAAAATCACCAAAGATACTCATTTGTTTATTTAGTTGTTCATTTATTTTTTTTCTGGCTTTTCCCTTACCTTATTCCCTGCTCCCAGGAGAGAACAGGACTCTTGTCTATTTCATTCACTCCCTCATCCCCAAAGCACAAAATGGTGCCTAGCACAAGTAGGTGTTCAATAAAATGTCTGTTGAAGAAATAACATTAAAATTTATACTTTCAGACTTTGCTCCTAGGGATTCTGACTTAGATTGCCTGTGGTAGGTTCTGGGACTCTGTATTTTTAATGAGTTCTCCCAGCTAATTCTGGTTGTCAACCGGCTTTAGAACAATGCTTTAATTCAGGCCACCCAACTTCTCACCTAGGTAACTGCAGCAGTCTTTTTCCTCCTTTCTGCATGTCAAATGCTTCTTAAAACATTGCAATGTTGTGCTAAGTTGTTTCCAAAGATTGCCACAACAATCCCTTTCATTCTGGATACCTTTTGCAATGTGATCTTTTCAGCTCCTATCAAGAGGTGGAGCCTGTTTCTCCCCTTGAGTCTTGTCTGGTTTTGTAACTAGCTTTGACCAATAGAATATGATGGATGTGATGCTGTGCTAGTTAAAAGCCTAGGCCTTAAGAGGCCTTGTAGCCTTCATTTTTGCTCTTTTGGAAACTATGTGGAGGAGAGCTGAGGCACCCAGCCAAAAGCTCCACCAAGGCCCCAGACATATGAGTATATCCATCTAGTATCATTCAGCCCTCAAGGAACTATCCTATCTGACACCACACAGAGGAGTCCAGCTGCCTCTGTTAAGCCTTGTTCCAATTCCTAACCAACAGAATTGTGCTACTTGTTTTAAGTCCCTAGATTTTGGAATGGATTGTTACAGTTACGGATAATTTAAAAAGGTGTTATTACATTTCTTTCAGGATAAAAATCCTAAATCCTTAAGGAGCTCGAAAGGCCTGTGATTATCTGGACCCTTGCCATCTTTCTAACCTCACTTGCTGCTTACACTCCTCAGTCTAGCAAACCTCTCAGCCCCTGTGCTTCAAATTCCATTTCACTGTGCTCCTGACTTTGGAGTAAGATAACCCTGGGATTGTTCAAATTATATGACTTTGGTTAAGTGACCAAAACTCTTTCAGTCTCATTTTTCCTCATCTTTGAAGTAAGAATAATAGCCCTTACCTTCACAAGGCACAGGACTGTTATGTGAATTCACCAAGAAAATGCATGATGAACCTTTAGAATAGCACCAGGCACATAGAGAGCACATAATAAATGTTAGTAATAATATTAGTTCCATTGTCTTATAACTGTCTCTTTTCCCTCTAGACTATAAGCTTTGTGAGGACAGTAGAGACCATACTTTGCATATGCTTGTATCTCCAGTGTCAATAAATAATTGTTGAATATATGAATGAATCAGCAAGAGAGTAAATAAACATTTATTCTTGATATGATATAAATGAACAGAACTTCTAAACATATATAGATTGGTGTTGACCTCTTTTTCCTCAGGAACAGAACTTCAGGTGTTAGCTAACATACAGTAGTAATCATTTTGCAATATATAAGTGTATCAAATGAACAAATTTTCTAGCTTAAATTTACTGAATATTATACATCAATTATACCTGGATAAAGTTGGAAAAAGGGAAAGAAAGAACAGGGCTTTAGGCATTCGTTAGCTCCACTTATAAAAATGTGGAATAGTCTCAAGACCTTGTTTAGATGGGATCATAAAACAAGCAAGCAAAATACAACCAGAGACACTGAAATAAAGAACAAACTGACAGTAACCAGAGGAGGGGATAATGGGGGAAATAGGGGAAGGGTTATCAAGGAACATGTATAAAGGACACATGGACAAAGCCAAAGCGGGTAGGTTTGAGGGTGGAAGGCAGGTATGGATGGGGCGGGTGGGAGAGTGGAGGGAAGGAAATGGAGACAACTGTACTTGAACAATGATTTAAAAAAGGAGTGTTGAACCTGAATCTTTGATTATTGTTTTTTTTTCATTTTTACTTTGTTCTTCCAACAGAGGTGCTTGTAGCTGGGATCTCAGTTAATTCTTTCTCTGAAAGGGCCACATAAATCTCTTAATTTTATTTGTAAGGGCTTTGTCTTTAACGTGTATCATTTATCTGTTGACAATAAGTTGTATTGTTGAAATTGAAAGAAAGGCATTATAGTGGAGGTTGTTGGGTTTTTTTTTTTTTTTTTGGTTTGTTTCTTTGCAGAGGAAAGGCAATTTTCTGTTTACCATTTCCACTGTAAGTTTGTGCAAGGCTCTTCATTTTTGTTTTTGATGACAAGCATGAACAACAGCTGGTAGTCAAGGATATGGAATCATTACTGCAGTCTGGGAGCAGAAAACATTCAGGTGTGTTACATTATTAATTAATCTGCTGTGTTATTTTTCCATCCTCTCTTCATGGGCAGTCCCTTGCTACCATGGTTATTAACAAGTAGTATAATTTATCCCTCAGAGGTGCTCAGAGTGACACAATTGTATTTTAAAAATAGAATTACAAAACAAGGCAGGAAAATATCGGATATTTTATAACACCAAAGCCTACTTATGAAATTAAATAATCAGGTGTTTTTTGGCAAATTAATGGTGACTCACAACTTATGAAACATGAAAAAACCCTATGAGATAGAAATTATTGAGTTCTTTTTTTTTACAAAAAGAATCTTAACTTTTTCCACACTGTACTCACTGTTCCCACTTTCTCTCCCTCCAATCTCTCTTGAACACTCTCCAGGCAGGCTTTCACACCCACTTCTATACCTAAACTGCTCTTGTCTAAGTCCCTAGTGACCTCCATATAACAAAATCCAGAAGTCACTTCGTTCTACATGAAAGAGTTTCTTCCTTTGGCCTCTTGACTCTTCTCCTACCTTGCTGGCTATTCTTCATTAGTTTTCTTAAATTTTTTTTTCTTTTGAACTAATTTAGGATTCACATGAATTTGGAAATATATTACAGAGAGGTCCCTTGCCAGCTTTTCCCAAAGATGGCATCTGACATAATCATAGTATATAATCAAAACCAGATTGGCATTGGTACAATGAAACTGCAAACTTTATTTGGATTTTACCAGTTTTACATGTATTTGTTTTGAGGGGGATGTATAGTAGAGATTCATGTACCCACTATCACAATTAGGACGAAGAACAGTTTCACCACCACAAAGAAACTTCACATTTATTATCATGCCTTATCCCTAGCCCCTGGCAGCCACTAATCTGTTCTCATCAGTAAAACTTTGCCATTTCAGGAGTATTACATAAATGGAATCTTTTGAGATTGGCTCTTTCCCCCATTCACCATAATACTCATAACATGAGCACCATAATACTCTTATAACATGAGAGAAAGAAAACAGTTCACATTGTTATGTATATTAAGAGCAAACTCCTTCTTATGGCTGAGTAGTATTCCATTTTATGGATGTACTAGTTTGTTTATCTACTTGTTCACTAAAGGACATTTGGTCTGTTTAGAGTTTTGGGCAGTTACAAATAAAGCTACTATGACCACTACCTATGGGTAATGCATCATTTCTCTCTGGCTGCTTTCAAGATTTTTTCTTTGTCTTACAGTTTTTAGAAGTTTGATTATGATGTGTCTGATTTGTGGATTTCTCTGGATTTCTCCTGTTAGGATTTCCTCAGTATCTCATGAATTTTTAAATTTATGTCTTTTACTAAATGTTGTCATTGCCCTGCAAGTCACTGAGGCTCTGTTCATTATTTTTCTATGTATTTTCCTTCTTTTTTGTTCATATTGGATAATTTCCTTTTAACTGTCTTTAAATTCACTGGTTTATTTCTCTGGCATTTCCATTCTGCTATTTAGCTCATCAAGTGCAGTTTTTTAAAAAATTTAAATTATTGGACTTCGGCCAAGATGAAGGCATAGGTAGACACACTGTGCCTCCTTGCACAACCAAAATAAGGACCACAAAAATTTAGAAACAAAAAAAAAACCCAGGACTGACAGAAAATTGAACTGCATGGAAGTCCGACAACCAAGGAGTTAAAGAAGAAACATTCATCCAGACCAGTAGGTCTGGATGGGGCAGAGTTGGGCAGCTGGGTGGAGAGGACTGGCAGCAAAGCAGCGGCTGGTGGACCCTAGGTGTGCAAGGCAGCAGCGGGTTGGCCCAATAAGGCACACAAGGCAGCTGGTGGACCAGGCGGCCCCACATTCACGCACAGAAACCAGGTGAAACTGGGGAGTGAGACAGACTGTGCAACCCAGGGCCTCAATGCAGGGAAATAGAGCCTCAAAACACCGATTGAAAAACACCTGTGGGGGTTGAGGTTCCGGGAGAGACTCCCAGCCTCACAGGAGATTTCACTGGAGAGACCCACATGGTCCTAGAACATACACAAACCCAGTCACTCGGGAATCAGCACCAGAAGGGCCCAGTTTGCTTGGGGGAAGCGGCAGCAGTGACTGAAATCTGGCAGAGAGCGGAGCAAATACCATTGTTCCCTCTCCGACCTCTCCCCACATACAGTGTCAAAACCCAACAACTAGGTTGCCCCACTCTGGTGAGCATCTAAGGCTCCACCTCTCACTATGTAACAGGTGTGTCAAGACAAAAAAAATGGCCCCCAAAAAGAACAGATCAAAGTACCAGAACTAATACAACGAAGTGACAAAGAGATACCCAACCTATCAGATGCATGGTTCAAAGCACTGGTGATCAGGATGCTCACAGAATTGGTTGAATTTGGTCTCAAATTAGATGAACAAATGAAGGCTACACTAAGTGAAATAAAGGAAAATGTACAGGGAACCAATAGTGATGGGAAGGAAACTGGGACTCAAATCAATGGAGTGAACCAGAAGGAAGAAAGAAATAACCAAACAGAAAGGAAGGAAGAAACAAGAATTCAAAAAACTGAGAAGAGGCTTAGGAACCTCCAGGACATCTTTAAATGTTCCAATATCCGAATTATAGGTGTACCAGAGGGTGAAGAGGAAGAGCAACAAGTGGAAAAGATATTTGAACAAATAATAAAGGAGAACTTTCCCATTCTGGCAAAGGAAATAGACTTCCAGGAAGTCCAGGAAGCTCAGAGAGTCCCAAAGGAGGTGGACTCAAGGAGGAACACACAAAGGCACATCATAATTACATTAGCCAAGATTAAAATGAAGGAGAGAATCCTAGAAGCAGCAAGAAATAAGGGGACAGTTACCTACAAAGGAGTTCCCATCGGACTGTCAGCTGATTTCTCAAAAGAGACCTTACGGGCAAGAAGGGACTGGAAAGAAGTATTCCAGGTCATGAAAGTCAAGGACCTACATCCAAGATTGCTCTATCCAGCAAAGCTTTCATTTAGAATGGAAGGGCAGATAAAGTGCTTCTCAGATAAGGTCAAGTTAAAGGAGTTCATCATCACTAAGCCCTTATTATATGAAATGTTAAAGGGACTTATCTAAGAAAAAGAAGATAAAAACATGTACAGTAAAATGACAGCAAACTCAGAATTATGAACAACTACACCTAAAACAAAAACAAAAGCAAACTAAGCATACAATAGAACAGGAACAGAACCACAGAAATGGAGATCACATGGAGGGTTAGCAACAGGGGAGTGGGAGGAGGAGAGAGGGGGAAAAGGTACAGAGAATAAGTAGCATAGACAGTAGTTAGAAAATAGATGGGGGGAGGGCAAGAATAGTGTGGGAAAAGCAAAAGTTAAAGAACTTATGACACGTGGACATGAACTAAAGGGGGGGAATGTGGGAGGGAGGGGGTGTGCATAGTGGATGGGAGTGAAGGGGGAAAAATGGGACAAATGTAATAGCATAATCAATAAACTATATTGAAAAAATTTCAATTATTGTACTTTACAGTTCTAAACTTTCCACTGGATTCATTTTTATAGCTTTTATCTATTTGCTGATACTTTATTTTTTTGTTTCAAAAATGTTCATGATTGCTGATTATTTATTTATTTATTTATTTATTTATTTATTGTTGTTCAAGTACAGTTGACTCCATTTTCCTCTTGCCACTGTACTTTTATCATAACTGTTTAAAACTGTTGTCAAATAATTCCAACCTCTGTATCATTTCAATGTTGGCAACTATTGATTGTGTTTTCTCATTCAAGTTGAATATTTTGTGATTCTTAGTGTGATAAGTAATTTTTATTGTATTGTGGACACTTTGAGCATTATTTTATGAGATTCTGGTTTCTATTCAAATCTTCTATCATAGCAAGCAGTAAACAAACTTGTTTAAGTTAAAAACGCACATCTTGGCCCACTATTGTGGCCTGTGATATAAATATCTATTTAGTTTCAAAGCCTTTGCAGTACTGTTTTGGTCTGCTCATTTGTGTGCTACCCAGAGGTCAATCAGAAACCTGGGTAGTATTCTAGATCAATGTTCAGTTCTGAAACTTTTTGCTGTGTTGTTTTCACTCAGTTTTATACATGGTGTCATGAGCAAGGGAGCATCCACAAAAGAAGCCATTCACACTCGTTTGTGTCTTTCCACAATGCCAATTTATTAGGGAAGACCTCCCCAATAAACCAATAGAGTTAACATGCAGGTTACACACAGAGAGGGGGAGTTTACAACAAAAGTGAGTAGAGCAAGTGTCCAGTGCAAATTCTGTGTTACTGGCAGTGGAGAAGTGTGCGTTGTTCTCAAGATAGATGGCTACAATGATGGTATGCACCAGTGGAGTGGAAGTCCCACTGTGCTCCAAGTGTGACCCATGATACAGCCAAGCTCCAGCATCAAATGGTCAGAGCTCTGAGTTATGACAGCCCACAATAGGCGGTGGTCCTACTTATATCAGTGTCCAAATGGATTCATTATCCAAGTGTCCAGACTCATGGTTTTGGAAGTTATAGACCCTTCCCAAGGGCATCCTGGTAACACCCCATTATCTAAGTATTGGTCACTTGACGTGGCTGACAGTGACTCCATATTGGATTGCCAACAGTGTTCAAAACATCCACTCTGCTTTTAACTCTGTACACCTGGGCTACTAAGTGGTCTACCCGTGGTTTTATAATTTTAAAAATCATTCTCTTTAGCTCCTTTCTCTTAGTAATTCTCCTTCCACTTCCTATTTGAGAGGGGATGGGGTGTGACTTTACTCATGATGTTCACCTGGAATTTACAGTAATCAAAATGTTTTTGTCCTGTAGAGCCACCAGTTTCTTAGTCCTTTGACGAGAGAGGGGCTTTCTTGGGGCATTTTTATCTGTGCCCATTGACATTCTGGATTTGGGGCCTCTCCAGTGCCCAGGCCATGATATATAAAAGGCAAAAAATAAAACACAGAACTTGCCACTGGTTTGTTCCTTAAATGCTAAGGTCCCCAAGCAGTACACCTTTTTTTTTCTCCACCTTTCAGAATCTTCTAATTGTTGTTTTATCAATTTTATCCAGGTTTTTAATTATTGACAGGTTTAGTACTGTAAAATGTGCTTACTTCATCTTGTCTAGAACTGAAAGACCATTATCAGTTTTTGCTCCTCATTTTTCTTCATATCCCCAAGGCTCCCTCTTCAGACATCTAGTCTTCTCTAGTTACATTCATCCTTAGCTGATATCATCAAATACTGTAACTTTAATTACTATCACAGGTAGCTCTCAATAAATATCTTCAGCTGTGATTACTTTTCCGAACCTGTGACGCACATATTCAGTCACCTTAGATGTCTAACAGACACGTCAAACCAGATACTTCCAGAACCAAATTCATGATTTTTCTGTCTAAGCTTGCTACTTTTTCATTCTTCCCCATCTCAGTAAATGGCAACTTTATTCTTCCAGGTGTTTAGATCACCTTTAATTTCTCTCTTTTTCTCTATCCCAATCCAGGCCATTGGCAAATCTTGTTGGATCCACCTTCAAAATAAAGCCAAAATCCAACTCATCATTTCAACAGCTACTTTTCTGGTTCAACCCAATGTCATCTCTTACCTGGATTATTGGAATAGGTTTTCTAACTGCTTGCCCTGCTTCCATTCTTGCTTTTTCTACATTCTGTTCTCCACTCCAAATTGTCCCTTTTTATTTGTAAATCAGATAACGTCAAACTCCAAGTCCTTATCATATCCCTACCTGATCTGGTGCTTCCCCTCTTCTCCCTAGATTTTTTGTCCATCTCCTTCTCTCCTCACACTGGCCTTTACACTGTTTGTAGAACATGCCAAACATACCCTGCCTTTTGGTGCCAGCATTTGCTGTTTCCTCTGCCTGGAATGCACTTGTTCCAGAGAGCCAAATGGTCTTGTCCCTCACTGCCCTCAGCTTCCTGCTCAAATGTCCTCTTATCAGAGAGGCCCTCCCTGACCACCCTCTCTAACATAATACCCCTGCATCTCCCTGTCTCTTTGCCCTGATTTATTTTTCTCCTGAGCATTTGACCCAATTATCTATTGCTATGTAACAAACCATCCATAAAATGTAGTGACTTAAAACAACAGCCATTTTATTTACTCACAATTTTGTGAGACGGAAATTCAAGTATTCTAGAGCATCATCTGGGATGGATTTAATGGCTGGAGCTGACATTGTATGTATAGGGCCTCACTTCTTACTGTTACTTCAGTTCCTCAGCTCTCTTTCATGATGAATTCACCATGTGGCAAGCTTAGGATTTCTCACAGACAAGTGGTCTCAGAGTAGCTGGATTTCTTACATGGTGGCTGGCTTTTCCCTTAGATGGAGTGGAAATTGCCAGACTTTTTATTTTTTTAAATTAATTAATTAGTTTTATCCTCATTCAAGGACATTTTTTCATTGCTTTTTAGAAAGGAAGGGAGAGAGAAACCTCGATTTGAGAGTCAAATATTGATTGGTTGAACCCGGACCAGGAATTTTACATGATTGGACCACAGACTGAACCCCCAACTTGGGTATGTGCCCTGCATGAGAGTCCAACCTGCAACCATTCAGTTATGAGCTGATGCTCCAACAAACTGAGCCACACCGGGCAGGGCTGCTAGGCTTTTTGTTCAAAATTTTTATTGTATTTTTTTCCATTACCAGTTAGTCCCCTTGTACCACCTCCCCACCCTCCACAATCAGCACACTGTTGTCCCTGTCCATAAGTCCTTTTTCTTTTTGCTCAATCCCTCCATCCCCAATCTCCCCTCCCTTAGCTATCATCCTGTTATCTATGAATCTGTCTCTATTTTGCTTATTAGTTAAGTTTGTTCATTAGATTTCAAATACAAGTGAAATCATATGGCATTTGTCTTTCTCAGACAGGCTTATTTCACTTAGCATAGTGTTCTCCAGGTCCACCCATACTGTTGCAAAGGGTAAAATTTTCTTCTTCTTTATAGCTAAGTAGAATTCCATTGTGTAAAGGTCCCATAGTTGTTCGATGCACTCATCTATTGATGGACACTTAGGCTGTTTATGTATCTTGGCAATGGTAAATAATGCTGCGATGAACATAGGGATGCTTATGTTCTTTCAAATTAGTATTTTGGGTTCCTTCGGATATATTCCTAGAAGTGGGATTGCTGGGTCAAAAAACAGTTCCACTTTTAATTTTTAAAGGTATCTCTATACTGCTATCTCCAGTGGCTGCACTAGTCTGCATTCCCACCAACAGTGCAAAAGGGTTCCCCTTTCTCCACATCCTTGCTAGCACTTGTTGTCTGTTGATTTATTGATGATAGCCATTCTGACAGGTGTGAGATGGTATTTCACTGTGGTTTTTATTTGCATTTCTCTGATATTACTGACATTGGGCATTTTTTTCATGCCTATTGGCCATTTGTATGTCCTCTTTGGAAAAGTGTCTACTCAGGTACATTGCCCCCCCCCCCTTTTTTTAATTATAAGAGTTTATTTTTTTCTTTTTTTAACATTTCTTTTACTGTTGTTCGAGTACAATTACATTGTCCATTTTTTAATTGGGTTGTTTATTTTGGGGGGCGTTAAGTTTTGTAAATTCTTTATCAACTTTGGATATTAACCCCTTGTCAGATGTATTGGTGAATATGTTCTCCCATTCTGTGGGTTGTCTTCTTATTTTGCTGCGCAAAAATTTTTTATGTTTGAAGTAGTTCTGTTAGTTTACTGTTCCTTTTGCTTCCCTTGCCTGGGAAGATATATCTGATAAAATATTGCTACCAGAAATGTCTGAGATTTTGCTGCCTATATTTTGTTCTACAATTTTTATGGTTTCAGGTCTAACATTTAAGTCTTTGATCCATTTTGAGTTTATTCTTATGCGTGGTGTAAGAAGGTGATCTAGTTTCATTTTTCTGTATGCATCTGTCCAATTTTTCCGACACCATTTATTGAATAAACTGTCTTTAGCCCATTGTATGTGCTTGCTTACTCTGTCGAATATTAATTGACTACAAACTTGTGGGTTTATTTCTGGGTTCTCTATTCTGTTCCATTAATCTATGTGTCTGTTTTTATGCCACTACCAGGCTGTTCTGATTACTAAGGCCTTGTAGTATAGTTTGATGTTAGGTAGCGTGATTCCTCCAACTTTGTTCTTCTTTTTCAGGATCACTGTTGCTGTGTGGTGCCTTTTGTGGTTCCATATAAATTTTTGAAATGTTTGTTCTAATTCTGTGAACTATGTCTTTGGAATCTTGATAAGATGTACATTGAATCTATGGATTGTTTGGGGTAGAATGGACATTTTAATCATATTAATTCTTCCTGTGCATGAGCACGGTGTGTGCTTTCACTTATTTGTATCTTCTTCAATTTCTTTCCTCAGAATCTTATAATTTTCTGAGTATAGGTTTTTTTATGTCCTTGGTTAAGTTTATTCCTAGGTATCTTATTCTTTTTGAAGCACTTGCAAATGGGATTGTTTTCTTAATTTCCCTTTCTGTTAATTTATTAAGGCATATAAAAATGCAACTGGTTTCTGCATATAAATTTTGTGTCCTAATACTTTGCTGAATTCATTTATCAGTTCTAGTAGTTTCTTGGTAGAATCTTTGGGGTTCTCTACGTACAGTAGTATTATGTCATCTGCAAATAAAGACAGTTTTACTTCTTCCTTTCCAATGTGGATGCCTTTTAATTCATCTTGTCTGACTGCTATGGCTAGGACTTCCAGTACTATGTTGAATAAGAGAGGTGAAAGAAGACATTACTGCCTTGTTCCCAAGCTTAAGAAACACTTGTAGTTTTTGCCTGTTGAGTATGATGCTGGCAGTAGATTTGTTTATATGGCCTTTATTATGTTTAGATATGTTCTTTCTATTCCCACTTTGCTGAGAATTTTTATCATAAATGAGTGATGGATTTTATCAAAAGCTTTTTCTGCATCTATTGATATGATTGTGTGGTTTTTATCCTCCATTATGCTTACGTGGTAAATCATATTATTGATTTGCATATATTGTACCAACTTTGCATCCCAGAATAAATCCCACTAAATCATGTTGTATGATCTTTTGTTGAGGATTTTAGTGTCTATGTTCATCAGGGATATTGGCCTATAATTTTCTCCTTTGTTTTGTAGTCTCTTTGTCTAGTTTTGGAATTAGGATAATGCTGACATCATAAAATGAGCTACAGTGCATTTCCTCTTCTTGAATTTTTTGAAATAGTTTGAGAAGGAGGTGTGTTAATTCTCCCCAAAATGTTTGGTAAAATTCACCTGTGAGGCTATCTGATCCAAGACTTTGTTTGTTGGGAGTTCTTTGGTTACTGCTTCAATTTCACTAGGTGTAATCTACCTATTCAGATTATCTGATTCTTCCTTATTTAGTTTTGGAAGACTCTATATTTCTAGGAATTTATCCATTTCATCCATGTTGTCCAGTTTGTCGGCATATGTTCATAATATTTTCTTACAATCCTTTGTATTTCTTTGGTGTCAGTCGTTATTTCTCCTCTTTCATTTCTGATTTTATATATTTGGGTTTTCTCTCTTTATTTCTTGATGACTATGGTTAAAGGTTTGTCAACCATTTATCTTTTCAAAGAACCAGCTCTTGGATTCATTGATCTCTTGCATCATTTTTTAGACTCTATTTCATTTATTTCTGCTCTAATCTTTATTATCTCCTTCCTTTTACTCAGTCTGGACTTTGCTTGTTGTTCTTTTTCAAGTCCCTTTAAGTGTAAAGTTCAATTGTTTATTTGAGCTTTTTTTTTTTAAGATAGGCCTGTAATGCTATGAGTTTCTTTCTTAGGACTGCTTTTCCTGTGTCCCACAGAATTTGGGTTGTGTTCTCATTTTTGTTTGTTTCAAGGTATCTTTTATTTTCTTTCTTGATATTGTTGTTGACCATTCATTATTTACTAGCATGTTATTTAGCCTCCATGTCTTTTCATGTTTTCCACGTGATTGATTTCTAGTTTCATAGCATTGTGATCAGAGAAGATGCTTGATATGATTTCAATCTTCTTAAATTTATTGAGATTTGTTTTGTGTCCTAACATGTGGTGTATCCTAGAAAACATTCCATGTGCACTTGAAAAATATGTACATTCTATTGCTTTAGGGTGAAATGCTTAGAAGATATCAATTAAATCCATTTGATCTATTGTGTCGTTTAAGGTCACTGTCTCCCTCTTGCTTTTCTCTCTGGAAGAACTATTCATTGAAGTCAATGGGGCGTTAAAATCCCTGATTATGACTGTATTTCTGTCCTTCTCTCCCTTTGTGTCCATCAAGATTTGCTTTACATAGTTAGGCTTCCCTATGTTGGGTGTTCACTAGGGTTATATCTTCTTGTTGGATTATTCCCTTCTCATTATGTAGTGTCCTTCTTTGTCTCTTACTATAACCTTGGTTTTAAAGTCTATTTTGTTGGATATAAGTACTGATACCCCAGCTTTTTTTCCTTTCCATTTGCATGAAATATCTTTTTCCATCCTTTTATTTGCAGTCTGTGTGTATCTTTCAATCTGAGATGGGTCTCTTGATGGCAGCATATATATTGGGTCTTGTTTTCTCATACATTCAGCTACCCTATGTCTTTTGGTTAGAGCATTTAAGCCATTTACATTTAAGGTGAGTATTGATAGATATGTATTTAGTGCCATTTTATTGTTAGACTCCTTTCCTCTAACTTTTCTCCTCTTTGTCGTCCTCCTCCTTCTTCGTTGCCGTCATCATCGTCTCCAAGTCAGCCCTTTCATATTTGCTGCAGTATTGGTTTAGTGTTAACAAACTCCTTTAGCTTTTTTTTTTGTCTGCCGAGCTCCTTATTTCTCCTTCAATTTTAAATGATAGCCATGCTAGGTAAAGTAGTCTTGATTTTATGTCCTTGCTTTTCATCAGAATTCTTGAAAGGATGAGAGCTAAAGTAGGAAGACCTGTGGGGGGATATATTGGATTGCATGCTTATAAATTACAAGGGCAGAGAAAAGTTTGATAGAATAACTGGAAATTTTTTAAAGACGTGACTTTTTTACTTAATTTGGTGAAAATTATACCTATAAAACATGCCCATTTTGATTAGGACAATACAAATAATAACATAATAACCACTATATTTCCACCATCCACGGACAACCAATTAATATTTTGAGGTAGTTCCCTTCATATTTTTCAATGTCTATATAAATCTTACATAATTTTTCATATCAATATGCAAATTGTGTTCTATTTTTCACTATATCACATACAAGTATTTTCACACATATTTTAACAATTTTGCCAGCATAATTTTAAATGCCTATATAATATTCCATCCGATGACTGTGCCCTAATTTCCCAATTATCTCAACTTAATGAATATTTAGTGTATTCATTTTAAATTATTATTTAAAATATCACAATCAAAATCTCTGTCCATAACCTTTATTCCCATTTCTGGTAATTTCCTGAAGTCAGATGCCTATAAAAGTGAAGTTACTGTATTAAAGGGAGTAGACATTTTTTATTTTTTAGTTTTATTTTTCAATTACAGTTTACATTCAATGCAATTTTGTATTAGCTTCAGGTGTACAACATAGTGGTTAGGCAATCATATACTTTACAAAGTGGTCTCCCAATATTTTAAGTGGCACCATACATAGTTAAAACATTATTGACCATGTTTTTTATGCTGTACTTTACATCCGCAGAACTATTTTGTGACTACCAATCTGTACTTCTCAGTACCTCCACGTCTTTCATCCAGTTCCCTCTGGCAACCATCAGTCTGTATTCTGTATCTAGAACTTTGTTTCTATTTCATTTGTTCATTTATTTCACTATTTAGATTGCACAGATAAGTAAAATCATATGATAGTTGTCTTTCTCTGTCTTTTAATATTTTGAAAATTATTCATTGGTAGTACCCTTTTCAAGCAAAGGTTATCAACTAGGAGCCAATAGGGTAAGTAAATACAAAATAGAATGTTATTGTTAAAATAAAAAGCTAGAGAAGAAATGTAAGAACATTTCTGCTAGCAAGAAAGAATAAGATTACAGGTTTGATAAGAACTTACACTGTCTCAACAGGAAGTATAAGCATCAGTTTTATAATCAGCTTGAGAAAAAGAAAAATTTATAGCCATACTAATTTAAAATTGTAATTATGGGGGCCCACATATAAATCTCAAGATTATAACTTATCTTTCTTATTGGATATTTTTTTAAGAATTTGGCCACGTTCTTACCTCTGGTCATCTGAATGTTTGATTCCATGGTAAATTTGAATTAGGAATTTGGTTCTTTGCATATCTGCCTCCAGCAGCTGATTTTTAATTGGTTTTCCTCAGCCTGCACCTATGGGTTTCTCTCTTCTTAAGGAGGTTTTCCATAAATTGTAGCAGATCGGCAACATGGTCAGAAAAATATGGTCTTCTTAGTCCTTTGTCTATATAATGTCATGTATATATTCTGAAACCATTTGACATAGAAAAATTTGTAGTATGTGTAAATTTAGATCCTGACCACCTAAGAAATAATATATATCCCTAATACCTTTTAACGTGCTACAGTACAATTAATGAAACATAAACCTTAGGACCCCTCATTTGCACAAGTCCTGTATATACCCCAGGAGGGGCCCTAGAAATTTTGTATTCATAATTTGGATTATTTTTCTTAAAAAGAAGCCAACTCAAGTTACGTTAACTGCAAACCCTACAAATCCCAGATTTCTCCTTTAGAGTGAATTGTTGTTTATTAAACACCATTCTTAGCACCATGAGAAATAATGAATGCATGAAAGAAATGCTAAAGAGATGTTTTCCTCTCTGATTCCCTTTCTTGTGCGCCATGTGCCTGGGTGTTTGTGGTTGGAGGTAAAGAGGCAGGAATCATACAAAGCCTAGCTAGCAGAGCAGCTCTTAGGGAAGATTTGGTCTAGAATGAGCCCTGACTTTTGTTCACTTTTGTCAGGAACCCAGGGAGGGGGAGAGTAGAGAAGAAATCTGCTCTTAAAAGCCCAGGGACTCTCAGGTATAAGATTTAGGAACTGTTATTAAATACCCTTTTACTAAAATTTTTGCCTTGTGGCACCAGCTATCTTGCCCAAATCTTTCTTTTTCACTATTTTTGGAACTTTATATATGCAAATGTTGCCCAGTCATAATTATAGGGATTGGAATCTTCTCGATGTTAAATTGAGAGCTTATTTTTGGTCTGCATGCATAGAGGAAACTAGGAAATACAGCCTTTTATTTACCTTGCGTGAATTGGGAAGTAGCCCATTTATTAGTAAACTCCCAAGGATGAAAACAATTTTATGAACAAACACACTTTGACTAGCTCTGTGGTTTTAGTTTTATTACAGTTTGAACCTTTCCTGAAAAGTATTAAAATGAATATTTGGAAGATGGAAATTCCACTAGGAAAAGATTATTTTAGTCCAGAAACATTTTTTAAGTTCCATTGGAATTGCTTTACTGTGTAAAGTTACTAGAATTATTTTTAAACTTATGCTGCTAAAGTGATTCACTTCTGAGAAGCCTTTCTTGACTCTTCTACTCTCCCCACCCCCATCTAAGTTAGAAGTATGTTTCCCCTGGTATTCTTCTTTTGTAGTAACTTCCAAATATTTTTACTTGGCTTACATTAAGAATTTTACCAACAACAGTGAATAATATACCCTATACTAAAAGCAGTCAGAAAAAATATATAGTGTTATTGTATAACCTGATTATGCACAATTACGATGCTTTTTAAAATAATTTTTATTTATTTTTTAAAATGTATTTATCTTTATAGGGGAAGGGAAGGAGAGCAGGAGAGAAATGTCAATGTGTGGTTGCCTCTCGTGCGTCCCCTGCCGGGAACTGACCTGCAACCCAGGCATGTGCCCTGACTGGGAATCGAACAGAGATCCTTTGGTTTGCAGGCTCGCACTCAAACCACTGAGCTACACCAGCCAGGGCACAATTTATGATGCTTTTGAAAATAAGTGGAACTGTTCAATAAGAGGGTGAAAGAAAATTAGTAAGAACTGCTTAAGCTAAGTATGAGAAGACATGTTGGCTCAAAAATCTATGACAAGAAAAAGGTTACCTGCCTGTACAATTTTTTGACCTTTCAATTCTCTTCGTGAGTACATATGTAATACTATAGACAGAATGGACTCCTGCTGTGGTAGCCAGACTTGAGATGATATCCTAAAGTTCTGCATCTTCCAGTATTCATTCCTTTGTTTAGTCCCCTCCCTTAGTGAATCAACCCTGTGTGACCAATAGAATCCAGTGGAAGTGATGTTGTGTGACTTCTGAGACTACATCATAAGAAGCCCTGCAGCTTCTGTATTGCCCCCTTGGAACACTCATTTTTGAAGCCCTTAGCACAGTATGTGAAGTCCTACTGCCCTAAGACCAACTTTGTCACTTTTATGGTCAAGAGACACAGCGGACCCAATCCATCTCCAGGGTTTGTGGCCAGGTACACACCCACAATGGAACTGTTTAATATACATGACTATATCAATTAAGCTGAACATAAGGGGCAGCTTTATATAGAAAAGAAGTCACAAAAGTATCAACAGCAAGAGGGGCATAGGCAGAAGGAGCAACCAATATCTGTCTGGACTCTGCAGAGTTAGACCTGCCAACACACATTCCCTTTTCAGGACCTTCTCTCCACCTGTGTTTGTAATATGGAACCCATCCCTGCAGCTAAAGGGGTGTACATTTGACCAATGAGTGGCCATTGTATTATTGATTAGCCAGGAATTTATCTGGTTATATCCCTTGAAAATATGAACTAGGATATAAAGAGATTGTAGCATGCACCTGGACAGAAAGACCATAAGGAATCAGGGTAGCACAGCTATTAGCCATGTATATGCCAATGAGTAAATAAAGAGAGCTAGGTGGCAGGAAAAAAGGGCTGGTGAGAATCTATTAGGAAGAAGGAGATAGAGATAGAGATAGAGTGAGATAGAGATAGAGAGAGAGAGAGAGAGATAGAGATAGATAGAGAGAGAGAGAGGAAAGAGGGAGGGAGGAAGGGAAAGAAAAAGGAAGGAAGGAAGGAAGGAAGGAAGGAAGGAAGGAAGGAAGGAAGGAAGGAAGGAAGGAAGGAAGGAATAATGAGCATGAGAGAGCTCTAGCACTAGCTCTGTTCATTGACTTTCTATTTCCCAGTTTTTAATACTTAATTTAATTTAGTTTTCTTTGTTTTATTTTTGGTCAGGCAGGGGCGATGGTGGGATGACATTTAACATAAAGGGGACTTTATACTCGCTTTTGTTTAAGGGTCCCTGAAGAGATCACTCTTAGAACCTCTCTGTTCTCCACTGTACTATGTGTTGGTCACAATTTTAATATTCTATGAATATAAAGTAGTATCTAAGGATATTAACCAAAACATCCTCACATAGACCTTTCATTTCACTTGGAAGGAGAAAAAGTATGCACTGGGTAAAGACCTTATTGCTAAGAACTGCAACTTAGATTTGCAGTAATTTCTAATACTTAAGCACATGCACTTTTCTTCCTGATTGTGCAAAAAAAAGGACAGGAAGTGAAAAAGGGAACATTCTTAATGTTCAAGTTAAGTCAGAGGCTCATTTAAGATATACACTAGATGTGGATAAGTGTGGGAAAGTAAAATGATCATCAAATTGGAACCTGAACTGATTTGCATTTGATATCTGACCAAGATGTCAAAATACTGTGCTCAGAGAGTTAAACCAATGACCACCTTTTCTATTACATAAGCAATACATGTGTATTGTAGTAAATGCAGCCCAAGTATAACTAATGTTAATAGTTAGTGTATATATTTTTATATCCATACTACCCAAAGCAATCTATAGATTCAACATAATCCTTGTCAAAATACCAGTGACATATTTCACAGATATAGAACAAATATTTCAAAAATTTATATGGAACCATAAATGACCCCAAACAGCCTCAGCAATTTTGAAAAAGAACAACAAAGTAGGAGAGATCACAATACCTCATATCAAACTACATTACAAGTCCACTGTAATCAAAACAGCCTGGTACTGGCATAAGAACAGACACACACCAATGGAGCAGAATAAAGAGCCCAGAAATAAACGCATGTCAATACAATCAGTTAATATTTGACAAAGGGGGCAGGAGCACAAAATGGAGTAAAGGTAGCCTCTTCAACAAATGGTGTTGGGAGATCTGGACAAGTACATGCAAAAAAAACTAAACTCAACCACCAACTTACACCACCCACAAAAATAAATTCAAGATGGATGAAAGACTTAAACATAAGTCATGACACCATAAAAGCCCTAGAGGAAAATATAGGAAGAAAAATTTCAGATGTCCCATGCAGCAATATTTTCACCAATACATCCCATAAGGCAAGGGATATAAAAGAAAGAATAAACAACTGGGACTACATCAAACTAAAATGCTTCTTCACAGCTAAACAAAGCATCAACAAAATGGAAAGGGAACCAACCATAATGGAAAATGTATTTGCCAATGATATTTCGGACAAGGGTTTGATCTCCAAAATATGTGAAGAACTCACAAGACTCCACACCAGGAAGACAAACAACCCAATTAAAAAATGGGCAAAAGACCTGAACAGCTACTTTGCCAAGGAGGACATACAGAGGGCCCAGAGACATATGAAAAGATGCTTACTATCACTAGCCATCACAGAGATGCAAATTAAAACCACATTGAGATACCACTTTGTCAGAATGGCCACCATAAACAAATCAACAAACAAGTGCTGGAGAGGTTGTGGAGGAAAGGGACACTAGTACACTGTTGGTGGGAATGTAGACTCGTGCAGCCACTGTGGAAAAGAGTATGGAATTTCCTAAACAAATATTGAACTACCTTTTGATTCCACTGCTAGGATTATACCCTAAGAATCCTTAAACAGCAATTCAAAAGAATCTGTGCACCCCAATTTCATAGCAGCATTACATTAGGGATCCCTCCCTTACCTCCAACTTAGAAACAGAACCAAGGACAAAAAGACTGTGCCACGGACCCAAGAGAGCCGCACAGAGTCCTAGGAGCGCTGGGCAGAGTTGGGGGCGGGGTGGCTGTGCTCGCGCCTGAACGCGCTGGGCCCCGCCCGACCCTGGGGGCTGGTGCAAGAGTCCGGGGTTGCTTAGCTGTGTGCGTGGATCAACGTCTTGTGATAGGCCACAAAGGGCTGCTCCTGCGGCTTTGATTGGCTCACTGGGCTCAGAGCAGACGTAGCTGGTGGCGGGTCGTCTGGGCCACTGAGAGGAGAAAAAAAAGGAAGGGGTGTTAGGCCTCGCGGGCAGACAGAGGCTGCGGGCTGCTGGGCGGTTACGTGGGGCGGTGTCCGGAGAGCTGCAGAGCCCAGTCACTAGGGGTTCACGCCACACTCCAAGAGGATCCTGAGCGAGGCGTCTGGGAAAGAGATACGGCGGGGAGACCCACGGGCCGGGACCATGGGCTGCTGCTTCTCCAAGAGGCGGAATTCTGAGAAAGAGTCACAGCCCGAGGGCGAGGAGGAGCAACCGAAGCAGTACAGCTGGGACCAGCGTGAGAAGGTAACCAGAGTCTTGTAGCCAATAGTCTCAGTCCAACCCTCCCCCCTCAAGTCTCTCTGCGAATGTGTCGCTTGTGGCCCAGGAGGGATGAGGGGATAGACCCAACAACTGTCCCTCCTGTTCGCCCTTCTGCTTCTGCTCTCTCCAGCTCTAGCTGACTCTCCCTCCTTTTCTCTCACTCGCTCTCTCCCTCCCCCTCTCTCCCTCCCCTTCTCCCTCTTCCCTTCTCTCTCCGTCTCCCTCTGTCCCTCCCCCACTCCCGCTCGTATTTGAAGTTGGAGTGAATGACTTTTGGGGGAGCCAGGAAATAAAGCGCTAAAGAGGGCGCTAACGGGGACTGTGAAGCGCCTGGAAGGGCCCTTACATATTGTCCGGTTAGATGCCCAAGTTAAATCCCTGGTGGCTTTCCCTCCGCTCCACACTCACTTTCAGCCCCAGGATGGACTCGAGAGAAGGAAGGAGAGCCGGCAATGCCCAGAATCTCAAATCTGCTCATTTCTCCAGCAACGCTGAGCGGAGTTTTACCCAGTCCTCCAGTTACACATGGGACTGATTCTTATCTTTTTCGTGGCTTATGTTCTTTCTGGGGCTGTTTTCTCTTTTGTCTGCTCGAGCCAGTAAATCTCTTTGGTACCTAATGATATACTCCACTGCTGAATTTTCTCACAGAAGTGGACTGTTCAACGTACAGCTTTGCTTTCCCCCTCTCCCAAAGGAATAATGAAAATCGAATGCGTTTTGGAATGTGTATTCAGACTGTATAGTGAAAATAAGTAGCATATACCAGTATTTACCATTGCTTTAAATGAATGAAAACGCTCTATTTTTTTTACTTATATATATATATAGCTAGAAACGATAGCTTTGAAAATGTCCACTACTCTTGCACAAAACACATAGTCATAAATTTCATAATGCTTCCTCTTTCTACATTGTTCTCCGTTTGTATTTAGTAAAATACTTTGATAGATTTATCAATTTTTTTCCTCCAAACAAAAAGAGAGATTTTTAAAATGGGAGTTATTAAGTTAACTCCTTGGTTAATGTAATATATCTTTATCCATGAATGCTTTATAGTAAATTTTTATTCTATTTTATTTTATTTTAATTGTTGTTCAAGTACAGTTTTCTGTCTTTTACTCCCATCCCAGCCAACCCCACCATAGTAAATTTCTTGTTAATGTTTTTTATTTCATAGACCTGACTGTGTGATTTTCAATCCCCAGAAGAAATATTCATGTGAACTCAGTCCTCCAATTTTGAGATTTAAGAAAGTGGATGCATTTTGCAGACTTCGCAGCCCCATCTTTCCTCCTGTTTCTCAGATCATTCCCTACTTGTAGCGGTGTTTTATAATGTAGGCATGGAAAGTACCATGCTTTCTGTTGTACAAGAAGATTATATCTCTGGTCTAAAATTATTTGGTGGGCCCTTTTTTTAAAAGACTCATTTAGTCAGCCTTAGTATTTTTAACAGAGCTGTTTAAGCTTCAACTGTATGCCATAGAGAAGGTTGTGTATTTACTTTTATTTTAGTTTTTTTGTCTTGAAATCATAGGCCAAAACTAAAGTGCTTTTGTTTTTTATTTAGAATAATCTTGGTTGCCCTCAGAGTCATTACTTCATAATAAATTGTTTTACAATTAACTTTCATTAACATGATGTTCGGGTTAGTTGGACTCTCACATGTTAATCTTGCTCCTTTTAGATAAATGGGTATGTTCTTTGATTTTTGTTTCATTTGCTTTTTGGCTAAGTAAGTAAACTCACTGAAAAATAGAAGAGTGGACAGCAACATCTAAGCTTTTCCCCTCAAATGAGCATACAGTAAACCTTCAATTGTAGACATTATTTTGAACTTACAGGAAACATTCTTTGGGACCAGTACTAGGTACTTTAGTTGTAGAGATGTATAAGAGATGTTACCGGATATGTAAAATAAGCTTATGCTTAGGGGTATGTGTATAATGAAAGTTAAAATCTTGATAAACTCAACTAATCAAAATTTTTGTAAATGAGCATTACATTCCGAAAACAGCCCTTTTGGACCATTAGAGAAAGAGAATTACCACCTTACATTTCAAGACAATGGAGACACCACATTTCTTATCATTGCTTTTTCTTTTGGGAATTTTTTTCTCTTGGAATTACTAGGAATTCACTCTACAGTGCCTCATTTATGATAGCCTGCTAAATTTTATGTGATTTAAAGATTTTTTTCTAGTTTCTTTCTTCATGAGGCCTATTTGGGCTAGTGTACACTTGTTCTGTATTAGTTTAATGATGCCTTTTAAGGTTAACACAGTCTTCCTTGCTCTCAGATTTTAACTGTACCTTAAAAGCAACAGAATGCAAATACAGCCCACAGAACATAAATGAGATATGTTGCATGTATATTAGCAGATTAGTTTGTATTAAAAGGCTTCTATAATGTGATTGTGGAGTATAGTATGTACCATTTTAAAGTTGTATCGGACAGTTACTATTCAGCTTGTAAGACTTTAGATGTAAAGACAAAATGTGTTGCCTAAAGTTTCCTCATAACTTGAAAAAATCATGTTTAAATTTTTCCTTAGGTTGTGTAATCAGAGTATCTTTTTTTGAGAGGTACCCTCTGGGTTTTGGTTTTGAGTTGTGTAATTGGGTCAGTCTTAGGGGACCAGAGCTGGGAGAAATTACCTCAATTAGAAAGAATATTTGGAGACTAAACATTGTCATGGCAACTGATACTGTAATCCGATGTGTAAGAAGTTCATGTTTCATTGGTGCTGACTTTGAAAAAGAAATAAAACCTTACTGTACATTTATTACATTGACATGATGAAAAATATTTTTGGATTGTAAGATCTGTGTTTGAATCACTTGGAAAGAAATACTTTTATCCTTGTTATCTGTATCTTGCTTCCCATAGCAAGGCAAACTATTCAATATGTGTATGTACTCAAATACCAAGGAAAAGTCAGAATGATAAGAATTTTCCCTGCCCTTGATGAGCTGACTAGCTTTTTTGAGTTGAAATATTTAAGTACAAACAGAGGGAAGATGAGTGGAGTGGTATAGAAAAGTAGTTTTCCTTTTCCAGTTACTCATACCAATGCACCTCCTAGATGATAGATATGATGGCATAAGTATGAAAATTGTGATTTTGAGTATGGACAGCACATCTTGTATCCATGAAATTGGTCTCATATTCAGTAGGAAAAATACTAAACAAAAGCCTTACCAGAGAATCAAGTGACTGCATTTTATTCAGTGTCTGCTGCGGAACTTTGGATAAAGCAGCCAATTTGTGCATTTCAGGTTCCTCAGCTATAACATAGGACTGTGCTAAAGATTTCGCTACTATTTAATAACCTAAAGGCCTGTCCTGAGGAAGAGGGATTAGATAGTAGTGGTCACCTCTGAGGATAGAACATGGACCAGAGTTTGGGAAGGACAGAATTGGTCTTAACATAAGGCAGATCATCATTCCCAGAGTTGTTCATCAGTGGAAGTATGGCCTTGTGAGGAACTGATCTCCATGTTAGTGGAAACATTCAAACTAGAAGTGTCTGCATTAAGTAGAGGCTAGATGCTGTTTTTAGGCCTTTAAGTAGGTAAATTATTCTGGTTATCCATTGCTGCATACCAAACCACCTTAGAACTTGATGGATTAGAGTAATGGCAAGTACTTACTTTTTTTCACAGCTCCGCAATTTGTGGAGGGCTTCTCAGGGTTGGCCCTCTGCTCTATGTGGCATTAGCTGGGATAGCTTGACTAGGGGCTAGAGGATCTTTCAATATGGCTTAGTCACAAAGCTGGCAGGCAAGTTGATGCTGGCTTTCATCTGGGACCTCAGCCTGTGCTGAAGACCAGGGGCCTCTTCAGGTACCCCAGGCTTCCACACAGCACGATGGTTGGGTTTCAAGGCCAAGTGTCCCAAGAGAAACTAGTAGAAGCTGCATGGCTTTGTCTAATTAGTCTCTTCAGTGATGTAGCATTACTTCTGACCTTTTGTTGGTTGAGGCAGTCACAAGTGTCCACCCATGTCCAAGGGATGGGGACCTCTTGATGGGAGGAATGTCAAAGAATTTGTCAACATATTTTAAATCCTCTATGTAAAGTTGTTTTTTAAAGGAAATAAATATTTCTTTGTTTATTCATTTAAAAACACTTTATTGATGTGTGTGTGTATTTCATATACCATACTGTTCACTCATTAAAGTGTACAATTCAATAGTTTTAATAAGTTCACAGGGTTATGTTAGCATCACTATGATCTAATTTTAGAACATTTTTATTCCCCACAAAAGAAACTTATACACACTCCCCCATTCTTCAGCCCTCGGAAACCACCCTTTTACTTTCTATCTCTTTCCATTTTACTGCTCAGTAGTATTCCATTGTGTGGATGGTACCACATTTGTTTATCCATTCACCAGTTGAAAAACATTTGGGTTGTTTCCAGTTTTGGTAATTATAAGTAAAGCTATCATAAACCTTTGCATACAGGTTTTTGAGTAAACCTGTTTTCATTTTACTTGGGTGAATACTTAGAAGTGGGATTGCTGAGTCATATGGAACTTGCATATTAAACTTTTATAAGAAACCACCAAACTATTTTCCAAAGTGGCTGAATCATTTTGCATTCCCACCAGCAATGTATGAGGGTCCCAGTTGCTCTTCATCCTCATCAGCACTTGGTATGATTAGTTTCTCAAAAAAACTTATAGCCATTCTAATAGAAGTGTAATGGTTATTTCATTGTGGTTTCAATTTGCATTTCCTAATGACTAGTGATGTTGAGCATTTTTCCATGTACTTAACTTGCCATCTATATATTTCCTTTGGTGAAGTCAGTATTAAAATCTTTTCACTATTTTTTACTGGGTTATTTGTTTTCTTATTGAATTTTGAGAGTTCTTTATATCATAGATACAAGTCTCTTGTCATATATGTTTACCAAATTTTTTTCCCAATCAATGACTTGTGTCTAAAAACAGTGTCTTTTGAAGAACATAAATTTTCAATTTTCATGAAAGTCCAATTTTCAATTTTTTACTTTTTGGATTGTGTTTTTGGTTTCATATCTGGGAAATCTTTGCCTAAGGTTACAAAATTTTTTTCTCCTGTTCTAGAAGATTTACACTTTTGGGTTTTATATGTAGGTGCTATGATCCATTTTGAGTTAATCGTTATATATAGGGCAAGGTATGGGAGATTCTTTTTATTTTTTACATATAGATGTCCAATTTTTCCAGCATCACTTGTTGAAAAGACTGTCCTTTCCATTGAATTGCCTTTTTACCTTTGTTAATATATATGTAAGTCTAGTTTTGAACTCTCTATTCTGTTCCCTTGATTTATGTATCTAGTAAACAATGATTTCTGTTTGAATATGGTTGTGTACTTAGGAGCCAGACTGCCTAGGTCTGAGACTGAGCTCAAGCACTTACCCCATGACCTTGGGCAAGTTATTTAGCCTTTGAGGGCCTCATTTTCTCATCTGTAAAACAGAGATAATTATAGTACACAACCCTCATAGGGGTTTTTGTGAGGATTGAGTGAATAAGTATAAAGCACTTAGAATGGTGGCTGATACCAACATAATGCTTCCTATATTCCTGAGTCTTATTTTGAACTTCTATCCAGACTGGATTTCCATTGAAATTAGCAAATCCCATTACTTCTTCTTTTAAAGATTTTATTTATTTATTTTTAGACAGAAGGGAAGGAATGGAGAAAGAGAGGGAGAGAAACATCAACATGTGGTTGCCTCTTGCACACCCCCTGCTGGGGACCTGGCCCGCAACTCAGGCATGTGCCTGGCAACCCTTTGGTTTCCAAACCAGCACTCAATCCACTGAGCAACACCAGCCAGTGCACAAATCTCATTATTTCATCTCAGGTTATCATTATGCAAGTTTAACTATGGGGACTAAAAATTTTAAAACATTTTATTTATTTATTTTTAGAGCAAGGGGAAGAGAGGAGGAGAGGGAGAGAAACATCAATATGCAAGAGAGACATCGATCTGTTGCCTATCACATGCCCCCAACTGGGGACCTGACTGGCAACCCAGGCATGTGCCCTGACTGGGAATTGAACTGGTGATCTTTTGATTTGCAGTCCAGTGCTTGATTCACTGAGCCACACCAGCCAGGGCCTATGGGATGAATTTTAATGAAAATTTTCCATCACTGCTCAATAAAAGAATAAGATGTTCACTTTTGCTTTCTGTTAGGAAAATAATGTTAAACTTAGTTTAGTAGTTTTATCAGGTGAATTAAAACTCCCAAAATATTTCTTAGATTTTTCAAAGTATATTCACCACCTTTTACAGATTGTAGTAGAAATATAGCCTAAACTAGCTCACTTCGTAAGTGGCTCTGTGAAAAAGGCTATTTAAAACATGACCTTTCCATCCATGATTGTGATTTTAAGCACTTTATTTGAGGACTAGTAACATTTGCAAAATTATTATGGCACTAAGCTTCAGGTTATTATTTTCATTTTAAAGAACTTTGAGGAATTGTTCAGAAAGTACAACAACATAAATCCTAGGTTTCTTCTTTGTATACCATATTGACAGTCCAGATAATTTTATACTACAGAATTCTTTAGCTATGAGATTAATTTCTGTACCTGAACTATGAGAACTGAGGTGTCCAGAGAAAATGCTTGGGAGAATAGTAAATGACATTGAACTCCTCAGCATTGAAGATGTTGTAGACTGAATGTTTGTGCCCCCACCCCCAAATTCATATGTTGAAAGTCTAATTACCAGTGTGTGGAGTTGAGGAAGTAATTAAAGGTTAAATGAGGTCCTAAGGGTGGGGATCTGAAAGGATTAGGTCAATAGAAAACTTGCCCTGTGCCCACCAAGAAAAGGCAATGTCAGGATATAGCGAGAAGGCAGTCATCTTCAAGCCAGGAAGAGAGTCCTTACCAGAAACCAACCCTGGTGGTTGCTATGGCAAACAGTCTTAGGGGGATTGGGCTGCTAAAACAAAATACAATAGACTGGGTAGTTTAAATAACAGAAACGTATTTCTCACAGTTCCAGAGGCTAGGAAGTCTAGAATCAAGATGCCAGTAGATTGAGTGTCTGGTATCAAAGATTACGTACACCCAGACATTAGTTAAAGTGGTAAAAACATTTTATCCAGTAACTACTGATAATGGGGGAAGGAGCTGAGCTTTGTTGCAATTTGGGGGACTTAAGGGGAGAATAATGGGTGCTGGAGGGAAAGCAGAGGCTCAGTAGAGCCAGAGAAGTGAAAATTACAAAGTTGGTCAGTGTAAATGTGATTAGGCCAGCTGTGTTTGTTAATTGGTCTTCATCAAAGTTAGGATTCTATCCTCCCACAGAGCGTGGTAAGCAGAGGCCCTATCCTTCTAGATAATTATATTTCAAAGGAATGGCTCTCAGATCCTTGAGAAAGATATTTCTGAGTTGTAAGGGGTACAAATTCACAATTGTAAGCCCTTTTTAGTAAATGCTATAAGTAAGGGAAATCAAGGGCCTGTCTTTGAGTATTGGCTACAATAAATAGCAAATTTTCTTGGCAGGGTTGAGCTTTCTCAGGCAGGCATTTTAATGGGGGGCTGGGGTCATCCTAGGGACATGATTTTGTGCTGCTAGAAGCTATGGTAGAGTTTGGTCAAGTCTCTTAGCGTAGGGCTTTGTATGGAGTTGCCATGTGCCAAGAGTTCTGCACTTCTCACAGGTAAAGGCCCACTTTCTGTAGTTAGTCACCTTCTTGCTGTGTGCCCACATGGCCTTTACTGGGTGCTTGCACAGAGAGAGGAGGGAAAGGGGGAGAGAAGGAAGGAAGGAGAATCTTCTTTCTCCTCATGAGGCTCCCACCTTCATGACCTCATATAAACCTAATTACCTCCAAAAGACCCCGTGTGCAAATACTACCACATTGTGGGATTGGGACTTCAACATACAAATTTTGAGGGGACACAGACATTCAGTCCATAACACAGCCCAATCAGACTCAGTAATTTTAAAGTTAAGAATAAATTTTATTTCTGCATTTGCAATAAGTCTTAACTACAACTACTGATATAGTACTAACTATAATGTAATTAATATGGTTGAAATTTCTGTTAAATACTATAAATCTTATAATATTCAAAAATCATTCCCCATGCAAAGAAAATAGCTAAGTTCCTTGAAGTAACAGGTTTTTTAACTGTTTTATTTTTTTACCCAAGTTGGATTCGTTGCCTACCTAATTTTCATAAATAGTCTTGCAAATGTTTGAACTTGTTATCTGGGTCTTAGGCAAGGATAATTTGGCCAGAATCTTGAACCCCAAATCAATTTCCCAGGAAAATCCACACAAAACTTTATATAAACGTTTTAAGGAGTTTCTGGTGCAATGAGATAAACCATAAACTGAAGCTTAAATATTCTTCTAACTCATTGAGTTTGAGGCTTTGGTAGAGATAGGCCAACTCCTGAACTCCTTTTCCCCACACCTATTGGTGGCACTTTTGAGCTTTTCACCCCCACTGTGGGAGGTGAATTGGTGCCAAGAAAACAAGCAAAGAAGACCACAGAATGTTTTTACCCTCCTTGAGGCCTAAATCAGGGTTCACTTAAACCACTCTTGCATGTTCCCTTTTCCCACTTTAAGACCTGGACTAGGTCAAGATCCTATTACACTGCTCCATGTCCATCTTCCCATCCTCTTCCACTGGCTCTTCCAAGTAGAAGGCAGCTTCACCTTCCTTTTGCTACAGGTATGGGAGAGAAGAGAATGTAAACAGGAGAGACCAGGATTGATATTAAAAGGAATTCCTCTGCTGGGCTTTGTATATAATTATCTTATCTTCCTACTCAGAAGTCGGCTAACTTGGACAGTGACCTAGGTGAATGTCACGAAGAATGCCGTGTTGTTCTTGATTAGTATCAGAGTCTCTCTTCTTTGGTGATAGAATGGAAAATGGCCTGTGGAGAAGTGGTTGATTATCAAACTCAGTTACCCTTCACTTTTGTTTATTCAAGAGACACCTGGAGACAACCTACCTCGGGTTACACTGTGAGGTAATGAAGATTAAGTAATTAAAATGGATTCAACAAGGATGTGTGGAGTGCCTCTGTGGTATCAAGCACTGTTCTAAGTGTGTAGGGGAGGGTGGCAGATGGGTAAACCAAACAGATAATTCCTTCACTCGTGGAGTTTAAGTTCTAATGGAGGGCAGGGGGAGACAAAAATAAATATAATTCACATATGTGTGTTAAAAGGAAGCTAAGTGTTTTGGAGAAAAATGAAGATGGGTAAAAAGTTAGTATTGGAGGAGATGTTTCAGTTTTAAATAGATTGGTTACAGGATTCCAGCCCAAAGCTCACATACAATGTAGTACGGGACATGGACTGGTATTTAATATAATGTAGGTACTCAGAAAGGGAATGCAGGCTTCTGGTTGAGAGAACTGAAAAGCTTCACAGAAAAAGTTGGACACATGGGCAAGTAGAACTAGGAGAAAGCCTTCTGGACAAAGGAGAACCAGAGGGCATAGACAAGGTACAGCAAGTGCTTCAGATCTACTGAAGAATAAAATTCCCATAGGAGGGTGATAAGAGTTAGGACTAAAATGTAAGTTGATATGACATAGTGATGACTTACAATGAAAGATTTTCCAATATTGAACCATTTTCACACAACCTGGGATAAATCAATCCAACTTGATTGAGGTACTTTCTCTTTCTTATAGGGTTGGTTTAATTTGCAATGTTTTTACATTTCACTCATGCTTTACATAAGCTTTACATAAGCATGAATGAAATGGACCTATGCTTTTCTTCTATTGTTATGTCTTTGATTTTCTTAGTAGGGTCTTCCTAGACGGGCTAGTAGTTTGAGTTAGGACTGTTCCTTCTTTTTCTATTGACTTTAAGGGTTTTCATAAAACTGGGGTGAATAAAATTGGAATCTGCTTATAAAACCATCAGGGCCTGGTGTTTTCTTTCTGGGAACACTTTACTCACTGCTATATCTTTAGTAGTACCTTTTTATTTAAATTTTTAACTTCTTGTGTTAGTTGTGGTAAATTTTTTAAAGAGATTTGTTCATTTCCTAGACAAAATCTTTTTTAAATTGTTGGTATATAGTTGTTGATATTATTTTCTTTTTAACTTCTACTTTATTTACAATTATATTAACGTTTTCATTTGTAGTTTTTCTGCTTTTATTCTTGGTCATTTTTGGTAGAAGTTTGCCTACTTTTTAGTTTTTTCCTCCAAAAAAACATTTTTGGCTTTGCTGATGTTTTCTGTCATATATTCTATTTCCAAATCATTATCTCTGTGGTTATTTTCATATTTTTCCTTCCTCTTTCTATAGGTTGATTCTGTTGTTTATTGTTGAATATTTTAAGATGGACATTTAACTCATTAATTTTGAGAGCTTTTATTGTAGTTATTTACAATTATACAACTCTCTCAAAGCACCATTTTTACTGCATCCCATATGTGGTGTTGAATATTTAATTCTAAATATTTTTAGATTTTGATTATAATTTCCTTAACCAATGAGTTATTGAGCAGTGTGTTTTTAAATTTTCAGATAGGCATAGATTTTTTAAAAGTATCTTTTGTTATTGAGCTCTGACTGGTGTGGCTCAGTGGATTGAGTGCTGGCCTGTGAACCGATTCGATTCACTGGTCACTGGTTCAATTCCCAGTCAGGGCACATGGCTGGGTTGCAAGCCAGGTCCCCAGTTGGGGGCATGCAAGAGGCAACTGATTGATATATCTCTTGCATCAATGTTTCTCTCCCTCTCTTTCTCCCTCTCTTCCCTTCTCTCTAAAAATAAATAAATAAAATATTTTTTAAAAAAATTAAAAAGTATATTTTATTAACTTCTAACTTAATTGAATGTTGGTTCCATATCATGGCCTATAAGTTATCTATTATTTGTTGAGGCTTCTTTATGATCTAGTACATGATGTTTTAAAAAAATATTTAATGTGTGCTTAAGAAAAATGTGCGTATACTACTTTTGGTTGCAGAACTCAAGTTTATTCAAGTGTGGTACAGATCTTCTGTATTCTTGTTAATTTTATTTTTTCAGTCTACTTGACCAATAAATAATTGAGAAAAGCAGAATTAGAAGACATGCCTTAGATTTTATTTCACCAGTTCTGAGGGTTTGGAGAGGTCCTGAATGACTGTCAAAGTTAGTACCAACCTGTTTATTTTTAGCTCTTCACCAGCACAGGGTTTCTACTCTGCCCTGAAGTTACTCTGAAGGAAGTCTGGACCAGAGGTCTGAATCCCAAGGGGTGTGGGGAATACACTATTGTCTCAAGATTTGGGAGGAGGAGAAGTAAGAGCAAAAATCGCAGTGGTTCCTTTTCTATTTTTATCCTACCACACAACACCACAAGGGTTCCTCATAGTTTTCCCTTTTCTTACTTAGTCCCTTTGGGGTTGATCTTTGGCAACGGGGAGCCAGCAACTATTCTAGTTCAATATCTTGGTAGATACCAAAATGGAACACTGTACTTTTATAAACATGTGTGTCACTTCTAAAATTCTAGAAATGGAACTGCTCAAATACCTCTTCCCACATTAAACCTGTGTTGCCTCCTATATTACTTTTGTGTGTGTGTGTGTGTATAGCACTACCAATATCCAATCACACAAACCAAAACAGTATTTTTTCAAACTTGTGGGTAAGATAATAGAAAATAATAGGGGGTTTAATACAAAAAAATGATAAGTAGTATTTTGTAAAACCTTTAATTCATTGGTATGTGTGCATGCATAAATACTCATAAGTACACTGGGCAGTGATGAAGAATGTACTAGTGTGATTTGTAGTAAAAAAAAATTGAAAAACAAAGGGATATTTTTTAACCCATTTTTCTGCCTTACCTCCTGTAGCCATTGTATTACCAAATCTACTGATTCTACTTCCTCAGTATTTCTCAAATTTGTCCTATCTTGCTCTTCCCTACTAACCATTGCTCTAGTTATAACCCTTTCTGGATTACTGCAACAGCCTCTGAGATCCATGTTCCACGTTTTCTTATTCTTGCCCAATAATCTTTCCGAAATGTAAATTTTGCTTATTTAAATCCTTCTGTGGTACTGTAATACCCGTGGATAATTTTTAAGCTTTATAACATAGTCCTTGCCTCCTTCTCTAGCTTCATCTGCTCCAATTCCAGTATCACTGGTAACTCTAAACCACTTTCAATTTTCCTCACATTCTCTGAAGGGTTTGATTTTGTTCATTCTTTCACTTTTTCACCTGGTGTGAAGGGAGGATCCTTTATGCCAACCCCTTTTATTTATCTGTTGAACTGCAGCTTATCCATTCTCACTTTGTACAAGAAGTCTTACACCCTGCCCCAGTTGTTACTCCTCTGTGTTTCCAGAATATTCTGGGCATTTATCATTTATACAGTCAAGTAGTTTTCAAATAATCTCTTTAGGTTAGTGTTTATTTCTTTTATGGAAAGAGCTGGTCATATTCATTTTAGTGCCTAAAACAATGTCTGGCTCATAGTGGGTGTTCAAATGGTTGAATAACTGAAGATACAGAAAATTAAAGTGCCTTTTTCAAAGTCATGGTGCTCTTGGGTGACAAAATTGAGACTGGAAAATAAGTGCCTCTTTTGTTGTCTCATGCTACAGGCTAGTGCCCCTTCTAATATATTATGTAAAACCGAGTAACTTAGTACCATATTTATTGTGCAGTATTGAGGAAGTCACTTTAACCTAGTTTGCTGATGATTAAGATGATTAAATTATTCAATTTTTACATACTGTATCTATGGGAGCCTGTTTCTGGTGCATGAATAATTTTACATAAAATTTATATTCCCACAAAGAGGTAAAACAGTGCAAGTAGATTCAGAAGTAACTTGGGAAAAATCAAAATGGCCTGTTAGTGACTATATTTTGATAGGTCAGTTAAAATTTTAAAAAGTAATCTGACAGATTCCAGGCACACAGTTTTAAAAATTATGTGAGCTTTAGTTTAGAATATCTAAGGATGAAAATGGTGAATTTTGAAAAATTACATTGTAGGAATAGTTCGATAAATGTTTGACTCACACTTGTACATACAAGTTCTGACATATTGTGTGTGATTCTTGTACCTTCAGGTTCTTCCATTTTCTGGAGTATATTGTAGAAATCAGTTAGGGTTTTAAAACTAAGACCCATTCATCAATTTATAGGTGTGTTTCCAATTTCAGAAATTTTTAAAGCAGAAGTTTTAAAAGTGAAGCATCAGAAAAAGGGTCAGAAGTGAAATATTTCTTAATATCATTCAGTATTCTGTGTGTATGTGTGGGAATTTCCTCAATTATTTCAAAAAAAAGTGTTTTTACAGTTGGTATGTTGAAACAGGATCCAAACAATGTCCACACATTGTTTGGTTGATAAGTCCTTGAGTCTTCCTTTATCTGTAACAGTTTCCTCTCCCGGTTTCCCATCATACCTTTTATTTACTGGGAAAAAATTGTCCTATTCATATTTTAACTCTATGTGGCAAAGTCAGTGAGAGTAGGAATGTATTATTTCAGCACTAAGAATTGTGCCTGGCATTCAATGGATATTTGTTGAATAATGTTAATAATACTCAAAATCTGTGTTTTGTCCCTGCAGGTTGATCCGAAAGACTACATGTTCAGTGGACTGAAAAGTGAAACAGTGGGTCGTTTACCTGGGACGGTGGCAGGACAACAGTTTCTCATTCAAGACTGTGAAAACTGTAACATCTATATTTTTGATCATTCTGCTACCATTACTATTGATGACTGTACTAACTGCATCATTTTTCTGGGACCTGTGAAAGGCAGTGTGTTTTTCCGGAATTGCAGAGATTGCAAGTGTGTACTTGCCTGCCAACAGTTTCGTGTGCGGGATTGTAGAAAGTTAGAAGTCTTTTTGTGCTGTGCCACTCAGCCCATTATTGAGTCCTCCACAAATATCAAGTTTGGCTGTTTCCAATGGTACTACCCTGAATTAGCTTTCCAGTTCAAAGATGCAGGGCTAAGTATCTTCAATAATACCTGGAGTAATATCCATGACTTTACACCTGTGTCAGGAGAACTCAACTGGAGCCTTCTTCCAGAAAATGCTGTTGTTCACCACCATGTTCCTCTACCTACTATCAAAGAGCTCCAAGCTGTCCGCATCTCCACAGAAGCCAACAGAAGTATCGTTCCTGTAACCCAGGGTCAGAGACAGAAGAGCAGTGATGAATCATGCTTAGTGGTATTATTTGCTGGTGATTATACTATTGCAAATGCCATGAAACTAATTGATGAGGTAAGGGAAGAGAGAGAGAAGAGAAACAGACATACACCTGAATAGAAACACACCACTTTTCAGAGAACTTCCATTCTTTTCAAATTGGCTATTAAAAATACAGACAATCCTTAAATTTTAGTCCCTTGTCCCCTATAGATTATCTGTAAGCTGGTTGCTTAGGCTTCAAAATACTTTCCCAAATAAATTTTTAAAAAATATAGTTTGATTCAGTAAGCATTTATTAAGCAGTTATGAGCAAGTTACTCCATTACCATATTTCATTGATTATAAGATGCACATTTGTTTTTGTACATTTTTGTTATCTGGAATGCATCTTACAATTGATGGCAACTTAGAGGTGTTGAAACTGGGGTTGGATATACATTGACAAAATTCTCTGCCCTCAAAGAATTTCTGTTCTTTATAATAAATGATTTCCACAGAAGTTCACAAAAGTGTGGTGCTGCACTTAGGACCTTTTATAATTATTTAGTAGGAAAATTTATTTGGAGTTTTAATTGGTTAGGGCGTGGGAAAGACATTTAAGAATACAACTTTTGGACCCTGTTATGACCACGAGAGCAACCTTCTCATTACTTTCCTGTTCTCCTTTGCCATATTGCCATGAAGGGGAGGTTGGTACAGAAGAATGAGGTGGGAACTGGAAGAGCAGAGGCCATGGACTTATGAGCAGGAGCTCATGAGCAGGGGCTTTTTGGTGAGTTTGGTTAGCAGCTTACAGTTGAAAAATAACTGGGGGTGTAGAGGTTAGGGGCTCCAGAAGCAGACATTCCTGTGTGGATGAGTGCTCCAGTAGCAAGGCAGCAGTAGGATATCTGATTATCCATTAATCAGATGTTCTTCAGGAGGATTCTGTTTGAATTTTAAGATCAAACTTCCAGAAATGGAGAAGTGAATGGAAAACTCAGGAAGTCTATTTTGAATGGATTTTTAAAGTATTGTAACAGTTCTGTCAGGAGGAACAATTTTAGCGGGGGGAACCTTGCTACCTCTCTGTAGATGTACAGTCTACAGTGTAGGAAACTGATGTGTGAAATCTACAAAGTATATCTGAGGTCTAGTTTTCAAAACAATAGAAGCCAAAGTATAGTTTTAAGACTGGTATTTTCTTTTTTTTTTTTATTATACCAAGGTGATGGAAACATGCTGTGAATCTGGTAAGATATAGAAAAAAGTGTTTCTAGCCTTTGAGCTACTTAAAAATATGTTAATCCAAGACCTGAGGGGAAGATATTTTCATTATAGTCTATGGTGATTTTTAAAAATCTATGGAACAGTTTTCAAAAGATAAAATTTTTCAGGTTAAACTCCTTTTTGGTAGGTAATGAGGAGTGGGCATAAAGAATATATGGTATGTTTAAAGAAAAAAGTCATCAAAATAAGTGCTTGTTCTCATGAGTCATCATATATTCTTAACCTTTTAGCCTTTGGTATCTGATGTGTACAATATCAGTGTTATTTGCCCTTTAGAGCTATATGACCAGGAAGAGGGAGGTTCTTTAGATGTCCTTCTGGAATACAAAATAATTTAAAACAAACACAAACCTAAAAATAATGATAATAGCTAACCCTTACATAGTATTTTATATATACCAGGCACTGTCATAAGGGATTTAACTCAATTCAGAATAACCTATGAAATAGGTGTCATTGTTCCTCTTATTACATATAAGGGAAATAACCCACAGAGAGGGTAAGTAACTTGCAAAAGGTCACTCAGCTGGTAAACATAAAGCCATGATTTAAATCCAGGCAGTGTGGCTTTGTAGGCTGCATCTTTTTTTGAAAGATTTTTCTTTATTTTTTATTGTTTATGCTATTACAGTTGTCCCACTGTTTTCCCCTTTGCCTGTCTTCACCCAGCCCCTGCCCCTGCCCCTGCCCTCTGGCCATAACCACTCTGTTGTCTGTGTCTATGAGTTATGCATATATGTTCTTTGACTAACCCCTTCACCTTCTTTTATCCAGTCCCCCCTCCCTCTTCCCCTCTGACAGCTGCCAGTCTATTCTGCGTTTCCATGCCTCTGTTTCTTTTTTGTTTGTCAGTTTGTTTAGTTCATTAGATTCCACATATAAGTGAGATCATATGGTATTTGTCTTTCTCTGACTGGCTTATTTCACTTAGTATAATAACCTCCAGGTCCATCTATGCTGTCGTAAAAGGTAAGATTTCCTTATTTTCTATGGCTGTGTAGTATTCCATTGTAAAAATGTACCACAGCTTTTTTATCCATTCATCTGTTGATGGGCACTTGGGTGTTTCCAGATCTTGGCTGTTGTAAATAGTGCTGCTATGAGCATAGGGGTGCATATATTCTTTTGAATTGGTGTTTTGGTATTCTTAAGATATATTCCCAGAAGTGGGATTGCTGGGTCCAAAGGCAGTTCCATTTTTAATTTTTTGAGGAAACTCCTTACTGTTTTCCACAATGTAGGCTGCATCCTAATCCTTAAGCCTGACACTGCTATGCTGCCTCAGTGTTAAAGTTGCTAAATGCCTGGTGGAGCAAGAATGTGATCAAAAAAGTGAATGGAGTTAAGACAGATACTATCATTCAGCCTAGAAGGAAAAACCCTGGGACTTTTTGGCTAGTTGTCCTACATAATTCTGAAATCACAAAATTAAGGTATGAAAAGAGATCAAAAAGAAGAAAAAGTGAAGTACATGTGAAGAGGATATCAAAACATGCTGAAAACCAGTGACTTACATATTAAGACAGAGATTGAATTTAAAAAAAAAAAAATGAAGCTCAAGTTCCTAGGAAAATCTATGTAGAAGCTAGTTAATTCTGAGGTGGAAAAAGTAAAACTTGAGTCTTTCTTGTATTATAACACAAATAGCATAGAATAATCTTACACTGGAATTGCGATTGCTAACTCTCGTTTTATCACAGAATTTTGCTTCATTTATTTCTATAAATTAAACATATCCTAATGGTTTTTTGAGATAGGAAGTATAAAACTCAAGAGGGTAGAAAGTCCAGAAAAGCTGGGTAAAAGCAAAAAGCACATTTTGTAGGGAGTTGAGAAATTATTGAGCCTTAGTTTTCTCACCTAAAAATCAGATTTCTAGCTGGCTCTTACTTAGATCACACATATGCACAGGATAAATTAGAATAAAAGCAGTAGTTTGAATTGTTTAGAAATATTGCATAATTCAAGTTGGGTGTTACCATTATTTTCAAGTCTTTAAAAAGTAGAAGAGGAGTTTCAGCCAAGATGGAGGCATAAGTAGAAATGCTTTGCTTCCTTGCACACCAAAAAGAAGAATAACAACCAATCTAAAAACAATAAACAACCAGAAGTGCCAGAAAGTCAAACTGCATGAAACTCCAGCAACCAAGGAGTTAAAGAAACATTCACCTAGAGCAGTAGGAGATGGGCAGCAAAGTGGAGAGGACACTTGGCAAGGTGGCAGATTACATGGACAAGACAGGCTGGCTGAATGGGAAACTTAAGACTCAAAGCTAGCTGTAAAATACTGCGGGGGTTACCATGGCAGGAGAAACTCCCAGTCTAACACAAGAGATGTTTGGAAAGTGGAGCTAGAGCAGAGAAAGCAAGACACATTGCTCCCTCTCTGACTTCCCCCCACAGACAGCACCACAGTGCAGCAAAGAGGGTTGCCTGGCCCTAGTCAACACCTAAAGGTCCACCCCTTACAATGTAACAGGTCCACTGAGACAAAGAAATATGGCCAAAATGAAAGAACAGATCAAAACTCCAGAAAAAGAGCTAAGTGAAGAGGAGATAGCCAACCTACCTGGTACAGAGTTCAAAACACTGGTAATCAGGATGCTCACAGGACTGATTGAGCTCAGTTGCAAAATGAAGGAATAAGTGAAGGCTACCCAAAGTGAAATAAAGCAAAATATAGAGGGAACCAACAGTGAAGGGAAGGAAATTGGGACTCAAATCAACAATTCGGAACAAAAGGAAGAAATAAACATCCACCCAGAATAGAATGAAGAAACAAGAGTTCAAAAAAAAAA